>JACWBX010004168.1:20431-49546 GCA_014622435.1 Polypedilum pembai
CTAAACATGAAGTTTTGCAATTCAACTTTGCTTTAACAACTGTATTTAAGGCAAAGCTTCTGTTTCGAAAAACGAATCAGCTAACTGTAAGTTGTAGCAAATACTGATCTGGGCGCCAAAAATGCGCTAAAGTACACCGTCTGCAGCACGAGTACTTTCACCAATTTTTTTGTACAAAAGTAAATTTTTCTTAAGTTTTGAAATCACCTAGTGACAGATAAGCTTATCATAATTATATCCTGGCACAAAAAAAAATTTTTAAGTAGATTTACGTTTCACCCTCTTACATCTTATCTCTCACAACGCGATCTTATTTCACTGCTTTCACATTTCAAGGCATAAAGTTCTCATTTATAATAAGTCACAAGAAGAGAGAAAAGAGAAAGAATAAATTCCCTTGAATAAATCATATTTAAAAAAAGTGTAAAACAGCAGCAGTGAGAAGAAAACCAAGAGAGTGAAAATGTCAATAGGGAGAAAGACAAAGAAATTATTATTTTGTGTAGGCAGTGCACACATAGAAATTTATATTGAGCATATAAAAAAAAATATTTTTATTCTGACATTTAAAAAAATCTTTTGTTTTTCTGTCTCACACTCGTACATACAGTTAGTATTCATATATGATACCTCTCAATGCCATACGGTAAAATTTTCATCAAGGGAGAAATTTCCATCAAATATGTAATTTCATTCTCATGTATGATACAAATGGAAACAAAACAGAGAGAGAAACAAACACTTTTTACCATGTTTGTGTTTGTTTCTTTTCCTTTTAAAAGCTTTATGAGTTGGGGGAAAACTATGATCGTATATTTAAAATAATATTAGAATTTATATGATTACATAATATGTTAATTTGTAATATCTACAAAACACCAACAAAAGTGAGTTTTGCTAAAATTGCGGTTATGTCGAGAACTAAAAAGGGATCACTCATCCTGTAGGTTTTTTTTCCTTATATTTTATTACTCTCAAGTGTATGTGAGTGAGAAAAATCTCCTTCAAAATGAGTTTATAATTTAAGCTATAAAAATTTATGCACAGAAAATGTTGAGGGAAATGAGGATGAAAAAAATTTAATTGTCAAGGTGAAATTGTTATTGTTGCTTTGTGACTTGGAAAAAAATTATTCAAAAGTTTAAGAAGGGAAATTAAATTTATGACTTTGACAAAAAACAAACATTTTTAACTTTCAATTGTTTACAAAATAACGAAGTTTTTCAAATTTTCAAATTTTAAAATTCCGTTAAATTTAAATTCAAAAAATTCCAATTTTTATAGTTATTTAAAGAAAACAAAATGCTTCATGAAGTTTAAAATTTTTTAATATTTAACATTTTATTATAAGAGGAAACCACTATGTCAAATATTCTAACGAACTAAAAAATTAACAAAATTTTTTTGATAGTTTCATATAAAATTTCTTAAGAATTCTTAATACACTTAATAAATTTATTGTACAGAATTCTAAAGAGTTTTCTATCAGAATTCTATATGATGAGCCTTCCCTTCAATAATTTCAATAGAAATCAAAAATCTTTTACCAAATAACACTCTCTAAGGAAAATTTCAATCCTTAATAAAAACAAATTAAATAAAACTTTCTAAGTCTAACAAACCATAAAAATAAATTTCTAAGAGCACTTCTTACTTCTCTCATAGTTTTATAGTAATCATAAATAGTTTTCTAAACCACATTTGTGCAACCATATGAGGTGCAATTTCATTTCCCTTCTCTAACTTTTGCATTTCCTTCTTCTTCTTATGTTGAAGACACTTAAAAGGCTTTTTTAATGGTATCATTTTATTCTAATAATGAAGATACTGAAAATGGCATTTAAGCTTAATGATGAACTTCATATATGTGTGTATATGAGCAGTCGTAAAACATTTATGTGTTTTGCAATAAATAAAATTTAGGCTAAATATGAAAATCATCTGTGAATAAAATTTTCTTTATATACAAAAATTTTCCATTTTAAAATTTAATAACTTGGTATCTGGTGAACAATTTAAAGCTAACAAGAGAGAAAGAGAAAATGTAATAAACACACATACATTTCCTCTCTCTCGATAAATTAATTGTTAAAACTTTTACAAACAACAAACATTAAAAATTTTGTGGGGAGAAAGAGTTAAAGAACCCTTCCTTCCTCTTTTTCTCTCTCTCAACACATTCATTTCTCTTCTAATTACTACTCAGAATAAAATTATCTCTCTTCATTCTCTCGCTTCACCCTCAACTTAGATGATATTTTTCACTTCAATGATAAAGTTAGAAGAAGATATGGTCATTTACTCTATTACTCTTTTTAAAGTATTAAGTATACGAGGAAATGATGATTTTTCTCTTTATTTTCTAGTAACTAACTTCAATTACTCTTGTCACAAGAAATCTAATGATGATGATGATGACTTAGATTTATTTCATCAAAAAATTTGTTTTTTAAAAATTTTCTAATGGAAATTCTAGGATTTTTCATTATTGTTAAACAGTAACAGTAAAACAGCTGTTTCTTGATTAAAAATCAAAAACAGTAAATAGCTATTTTTAACAAAATTTTCTCAAACTAGAACTAAAAAAAACAATTTTAAAAGTCTTTTTCTAAAGTTTAAAATTTGTAAAAATATCAAAATTTTTGTTTTTAGTCACTTTTTAATGCATCTTTGTCTACTTTAATTTAACGGTCATTTGAGATTTAAATTTCGATCAAAGTGCCTTCTTATAAGAATTTTTTTTCAAAATTATTATATTCCTACTTAACTCGAGTTCAGGATTAATTAGCAGAAAATGATTTAGAAATCCAATTTCATCCTGGAAAAACTTTTATCTTTTAGAAAATTATACAAAATAAAAAAATAACATTTTTTTGAAAATTAGAACAGTAACAGCCAAGGGATAAGTTACTGGAGCAAAAAACGAGTCTGGTGAAACGGAAGTGAATCGGATTGAAACCTTCGCCCTAACAGCTACCTGGTAACAGCTCTTTTTGAAAAATCCTAAACATTTCTCATTCTAAGAATTTTTTAAAACAAGTAAATCAATCTCAAGTTTTCGAATTGTCAAAAGTTTATAATTCAAGATTTAAGTCAAGCACAAGAAAAATTTTCATCACGCCTAGCAAACAAATTACAAAGGCAAGAAAACCGAATGAAGCAAAAGTCAAATTTTCTCAAGTAAATGTTTGAATAGTTCAAAAAACAGCTTCAAGCAATTTCACGTTAAACACTTTCAATTATGAAATCTGTTTTTCGCTTTTGTGTTGTGCGCAGTTGAAGTAGCTTCAATCAAATATCAAAAATCATTTCATGAGCAGCAATACAACTTCAACTTCATACTAAGAAAGAGAGGAAAAGTTGATGAAAGTTAACTAACAACTCCTTTATTTACTTTGAGATAACAAGCAGCAGTAACAGTAGTAGAAGTCTGTCAACTCTAATTTCAAATGTTAATATGGAGAGAGAGAAGAAAACTAGCAAAGAGCGAATACACACATGGGAAATTGAAGGAAAAACTTTCTTCTACCAGTCGACTCAAATCAAAATGAGTGTTGAAACGTAATAAGAAATCATCCCTAAATGTCTCTTAACAAATAAACCAAATAAATAGGTTAAACTTTCTGCCTTTTTACTAAATCTTCCCTTTTTGTCAGCAGCAGGAGCAGCAAACAATGAAGGAATATTTCTAATAAATTTCATCTTATCAGCTCTTTTTTATTATGCACAAAATGAATTCATCCTGAAAATATTTTGACTTAAAGCAATGAAGGATGAGAAAAAGGGTTGTTTAGTTGTTGATGACATCAGCATGAAATGATGTTTATTGAATGACTTAACAGAAAGTTTTTATTAGGAAAAAAGCATTAAAGGTTCATTTTTTAAAGTTTTTGTTAAAATATGCATGAAATTTTTTATTGTTTTCAAAGGTGAGGATATTAAATTCAAAATAGTGTTTAAATATTTATAGAGTTCAGTATTATGCAAATAAGAAGAAGAATTATGTGTATACTTCTGCTTCTTATCTGCATAATAGGGTTCGATGTTACCTATTATTAAAACCTTTAGAATCTGAAACTGACAAAATAAATTTTTATACATGCTATTTTAACAAAATTTAAAGAAAATATATTAAAAATTTCAGCCTGTTTGGATAAAATTTAACAGAGTCTGAAACCGTTTGGTTTTTTATTCGCGAACAACTAAAATTCAATTAATTTTTAGTCGATTAGCGTCTTTATTTTTAATCGACTAAAAGTTAATTGAATTTTAGTTAGTCGAAAAACGGTTTCGGGCTCTGAAATTTACTCTCCGTCTCTGCCGCACTTCACTTTTTTTTCTAAAATACATTAACACACGAGCCATACAATATTCGACTGGCCAAAGCTGAAACTTGATTTCAACCAAAAAACTAATTTCCAAAAAAAATATCAACGTAATTTGTAGATGCTTTGTAAGAATTTACTTTTAAAATAATTCCGAGATTTGCTTAGGTCTTCGCCTAGAATGTATAAAGTAAGACGTAGATCACCCACCTTCAAGCATTCAGCAACTGAAAATTGACAAAAATAGCTTTTCTTGCAGTTTAATTCGATATAATTATTGACGAAATTGTGTCAAATTTCAACTCAATCGGAGACTATTTTCTCCTCGTCTCCGTCGTAATATTTTTCTTTCAAATTTCCATACCTAGTAATCATTGAAAAAATAATTGAAGAGTATAGATAAAGTTTCTCTTTTCCTTAATCTTTATTTTCAATATATAAAAAGAAACTTATAAATGTTACGTGAATAAAACTTTTATTATTATATACTTTTTAATAAAAACGCTCTAAGATTCACACACACACACATAATATCGATGTATATCGATATGAAAACAACAACAATAAATATTAAATGATTATCACGAAGAAGAACGAGAAAGTATGTGAGGGTGAAAAAGAGAGAAACTTTCAATCGATTGTTATAAAAGGTTAATTTTATGTGTGTGTAAGTTTGTGGGAAAAAGATTGCAGCAGCAGTAGCAGCAACTAGGCATGGAAACCTTTTTCTTTTTTTTTCTTTATCACCACGAAAAGTTTCTTCACCTCGCATCTGTTATGTATATATAAGAGAGAGAGAAAGTCAAGATGGTGGGGTAAAATGATTATGTAGGATTAATCGTGTGAGTTATGAATGCTTGTTGTTTTATAAACATAGGTCGATGAGAAAATGTAAGGGTACAATAAGTTTCACACACATCGAAGACGTAGAAATAGAGCTAAAAAGGACCCTAAAGACTGCTGTTACTCTATGTACATAAATATAGACACACAAGCAATGTAGATTTCTTGTTAGTTACACACATTTGTTGCTCAACATGAATCTTTTCCCCAAAATATAGATTTATTATTATTTGCCTAGTTGACCGTACATAAAGCATAAAAAACGACTACAACCGCAATATCTTTTCTCTCCTTCAAATTTTTTATCCATTAAAAGCTCAAGTCGTTCTTTAGACACACAACACAGCACGAGAACGGCTGTGAGCATAATTTAATTTATGAAAATATCTTGAGAGGAATTTGAGAAATGAAATTTTCCTAAAATGGTTCATTAAGTTCATTCTTAGCGAGCGTCTTATGCTTAAGGTTAATGTAAATTGCCATTGTATCATTATGAAGAGCTCTTTTATGTATATATTTCGTCTTTCACTTGGGGACATTTCCATTCATGATTTCTTCTTTTTATTCTTTTTGTGAAGATCAATCATTCACTCAATTGACAACTGAAAGAGAACAGCAATAAAATTTTTTTTGATGTCTTGAGAGAATTTTTACAAATATAGTATCATAAATTATAAATAAATTTCTCATTTGACATATTTTTTATGCAACGTATTATTATTAAATTAAGCTTGGATTTAAATTAAGGAAACATGAAATTATTCTATGAATTTAACCGTTTTTTTTTAATTTAAATTCAAAATGACCGTTATTTTCCTATAAATAAAAATCTTTAAACCTCTTTAAAGTTTCTAAACAAAACCAAACAAAAATTAAAATTAGAAAAAGCGGGAAAGAAAGAAAAATCAACTGCAATAAAAAAAATAAATTAAATTAGAATTTAAAAGAAAAGCAAAGCAATGAAATTTCTTCAAAAGCATTCCGTTGAGTCAAATTGAAATGAGAGCAAACGATAAGAGAAAAAAAGAGCAGCAGCAGCAATCTATTTGAGTAGTACTAAAAACTGCTCCTCTTCTTTCGCTCTACGAGTATTTGTTTTCCATTTTCTTTGGTTGAATAATTCATTGCATGCGAAATTATGCAAAAAAACATACAACGAAAATGTCGGCTGATAC
This sequence comes from Polypedilum pembai, assembly GCA_014622435.1. Taxonomy (NCBI): domain Eukaryota; kingdom Metazoa; phylum Arthropoda; class Insecta; order Diptera; family Chironomidae; genus Polypedilum; species Polypedilum pembai. Next base: position 26,775 of record JACWBX010004168.1, read on the forward strand.
TGCTGCTGGAGTTTTAGTTTTCTTGATTTCTCCTCTTCGTATTCAACGAAACATATAAATTAGATTAGACGCAATTGCTCAAGTCAAGAACCGAGAATTTGCTATGCCGGTTTTTTCCTCTCTTTTTCTTCCATTCATTCACAGTGGATGATGGTCTTCGATGTGGATATAAAAAAGAAAATGAATATTGATCTTGTTTTTTTTCTCAATGTCTTCTTATTAATGTTTTAAAGACTGATGAGAATAGGCAATATTTGCAGTGTATAAGCTTTAGATACTTAGAAAAATTTTGTAGAATGATTGAGAGGAAAATTTCAAGAAAATATATATTTTTGTCATGGTAATGCAAACAACAGAGTCCGAAACCGTTCGAAAATTTAATTGCAACTAACTAAATTCAACTAAATTTTAATCGATTAAATTTTTTAACTAAAAATCAACTAAAATATAATCGGTTAAAATTTAGTTGATTTTCAGTTATTTGTAAAACGATTTCGGACTCTGGCAAACAGGAAACAGTAACAGTTAATATTTCGAAAGCTTTTTTGAAAATTTGACAGTTTCACACCCTTTTTCGAAAACTTATATCAGAAATTTCTTTCCTTATTCTTCTTTCTAATTATTTTTAAGTGATAAATATTGATTAGTTACTACAAGGAATCAGATTTGTAAATGTCAAAAGTAATAAAACTTCATATAGAAAAAGAAATTCTATTGCGTAGTTGCGTACCACGTAAAATCTCGAAACCTTATTTGAAGGTTATTTTTTTCGATCTGAATTATCAATAACAAGTTGCATGCAAGTTAACTTCTAAAAAATGTCTCTGATTTTAAAAGATTTTGTTTATTTCTGTCAATTCTTGGGTAATTTTGAAAATTATTGACTTCCGCATAAATTTACCGAATTTCGACCAAATTAAATAACATTTCAATTAATTAGAGACATTTTTTGCAAGTCAAGTTGCATGCAACTTGTACGAATATATGCGCAGGCCTGCGTTTAAGTCCGAACTCTGCATTAAAGCTCATTTTACCACACTTTTATTAATTGTCTGTTTGTTTGTTTATTTTGAAAATAAAATTTAAATTTAAATTTGAAATTTAATTCTAAAAATTTCGTTATTTCAAAAAATTTTCAAATTAGAAAATTTTCCATTCGATAATAAAAATTTTCATTCCCAAAAATTTCCTCTCCATCTTTTTAAAATTTTCAAAGAAATAAAAAAAGAATAACGTGGCGATAGGAAGTAAGAAGAAAAGCAATCAATTTTCAATGTTCGCTCAATATGCTATTAAAGCAAAAAGCAGCCGTCAGTGACGAAGTATTCGAAAGTCATAACATTCCAATAGCTTCGCGAACAGTCATCAATTTTATTAATTTCCAATTGCATGAGTTCATTCATCTTCCTTCTTTGCTGCTTTTTGCTATAATTTTCATTCACATTATCATTATCATGACAAGACATTAAAACCAAAAATAATGGAGGAGTGAGTGATGCAATTTCTTTATTTATTCAAGTGTAATTTCTTGAAATGAAAATTAAAAGGTGGAAGAGGAGGAAGTTGCTCGCATAAACAAAAAAAAAATATTCATTAAATTTTCCATTTTTCCACCTTCAACTATATATTTATGCATGATGCATGCATGCAAAGTTGGAATTATTATAAGTAGGAATGTTTATAAATTTCATTTCATAAAGAATACACATGCATCGTATATCATGCTTGAATTTCAACAAAATATTATTTGAAGAGGTATAAAATATTATGTTGACATAAATACACACAAAAATTCCTCTCTCGCTTGCTTGCTTGCTGTGTGCATTGTGAAATATGAAAAAAGTTTTTTCATTAAAATATTCTTTCTGCTTCTTCTCTCTGTCTCTTTCATTCACATTTATATTCTGTATTTCATTTATTCAAAGGTAAAAATTTTGTTATGTCGCGACATTCATGCATGCATGCATGTGCTAACTGAAACTTTCCTAATATAACTATAATCATCATAAAAATTATTTCATTCTACGTTTCCAAAAACCCAAAAAAGCTCAAATGAACTTTGTTTTGTGTGTTGACAGATATAATCATTTATAGTCATATCGTTGACAGTGTAGGATAAAAGTTTACTCTTCTTTGACATATAATATTTTTGCTACTAGATAATTAAGTTTTTTAATAAATAGAAATAAATTAAATTTTAATTAAGAAGTTAATTCAAATATAAAATGATAAATGTCAAATATTGTTGATTAAACTTTTTTTTGCATTTAAATAAATTGCAATTATTAAAACGAAATTACTCGTAAACTTTACGACGTAAATTTCAAAGTAAAAAAAAAACAAACTAAGACAGTCTTTAATAATGTGAAGTAAATGCATGGGTGTTTTATTGCTGATTTTCTTACTAATATTAACAATGTTCATATCAATTATTTAATTTATTGTAGGAATCAGGTGCGGGTCATCGATACCATCAATAATTTGCAGAAAAATTCACAAGAAATTTGCAAAAAACTTTAAAATAATAAGTAAGTACGTAGATTTATTAGATCCTAATTTATACCGGTTATAAAACATTTTAATTTACTTATCTCTTGCGTATTTCGATAACTTAAATTTCAATAATTGATTAGAATTGACTTAAAACTTCAAAAATTTCGTTAACAAATAAATCAAATAACATCATTAAACTTATTATAAATATTTTTTAATGTAACAGATTTTTCTATTAAACTAAAACAGGCTTCACACCATTATAGCTTAAAACTTTTTTTTTTATTTTGTTTAACTTTATTTTTTTCAGGCTTCATTTTCTTTACTTTACTTTTTACGGTAAAGTTTTTTTTAAATAATTTCACCTTTCATAAATCTGCATTGAAATATGAATAAGATGAAACTTTGATGTTGTAAAAATATGACTTTTAAGATAAATTACATTTAATAATCATGAAGTAGCAGCTGAAACTATGTAATAAGCAATTTTATTTCAAGTTCAAGGATGTTATTGATAAATTGCTTAGTAGATGAAATAACTTCATTATAGACACAAGTTTATTGAAATAAGAGAAATTTTGAATGTTTAATTTCCGTTTCTGTTTATAAAATGAAACTAAATAGCGTTAGTTTATATTTGAAATGTCAAAAATCACATGAAATTAGTACAAACAAGTCTCATTATAGTCTAATTCACACGGCAACTAAATAAATTTTATTTCAACTCAATTTTAAACACAATACAAAAGAAGTTTTTTTATTGAAAATTCGCGTGTCTTTCAAACATATTTCATTATTAATCCAAGTCTGATTTATGACTGCAATCATTAGAAAAGTGCTTTTCACGCTAACACACAGAACAAAAAAAAATGTTTTTTTTTCTCGCTCTTTCTCTGCCTTGTGACGACTAACAGACAAATTATCATGCACAAAGTGCTGAAATGATGAACCGAAACCAGAAAAGAAGAGTGACTACCTAAATTACGATCATTAATTAAAATCATTCCATTATGCTCCGCCTCAATGAGGCTGATTTTTCTTCATGAATGATTTTCTTTCATTTACACATTAAAAACATTTTTTTAGTAGCATAAAATTGATTTAAATTATAGCCAAAAGATAACTTTTTGTAGTATTTTGAAAGTTACATAAATAATTGAAAATTTTAAATGGTCATTAATTCAAGTCCTGGAAATCGAGCAGAAAAAGAGACACTTTAACATGTCTAGTCCGTGCGGGAATCGAATCCGCGCCTCCTGATTTCTGGTCAGCTACTCTTACACTAAGCTATCAACGGATATCTCAAAGCTTACCAGAATGTCAACTTAAACCTCTATATCTGCTCTTATAATGAGTTATTGTTGTAACCGGATTCTATAGAGTCCAAAACCAAAGGATTTGACTTTAACTTTTTTCAAAAAAAATTCTTTTTTTTACGTTATGTTGCTTTTTGCTCTTTTTGTTGTTCATTTTACTGTTTGATTTTTTGAATTTTAATGATGGAGATCGGCAGAAGAAAGTGAAGTTGTATTGGCCACACGCTAAAAAAAGTCCTGGAGGTATTAAGAAATAAGCCGAAAATAAGAACGACCGAGTATCACTTGGCAGTCATCGGTTCAGAAGGAAACTGCTCGACGGATTTAGCTAGAAATCGTATTAGATTTAAGAACTTTGTAAGCGCCCTACGCTTCGTAGTTTAGTAAAAAGAAATTAATAAAAAAAATCCAGACATAGACACACAAAAAAGTTCAATAAAGAGCAAAAAATACCAAATGGAAACAGCAAAGTGTATCTAGTTGCTAGCCTAATTGCACTTTTTCTCATCTTTGTTTACCTTCTTTACTCTTTTTTGTGTGTCCACGCTTGAAAAAATATTAAAATGTTTTCTAACATATGTTTTACAACCATAATAATGACCCATCAAATCTTTTTCCCACAATAAAAAAAATTATCTCATGCGACATTCAAAAAAGCGACCAAATTGCCATTATTAAATTTAAACGTAATTAAACTAATATCTTTCAATAAAGATTACTAAATGACTAAATTACATAGAGAGTAAAGCAAAATTACATCCACTATCATTATCTCAAAAGCATTTTCCTTCCAGCTCAACTTTAGCGAATTTAACCATGATAATTACAATAAATAAACATTAATTTTGATGTGGAAAAAAGTTCTTCTTCCCTCTAAAACGATGAAATGTAAAATTTTCATCTAAAACTTTTGCTTTCGCTTAATAAAACATTTCAAATTCAAACCGCTTTGCTTTTCATGTGTATCATAACAAGCGGAAGAGAGAGAGAGAAAGTTAAACATTTAATTTACGCCGCAAACTAATTTTGATAAAATAATTTTAGCATAATTGATTCGTTAATAACGCCAGCTTTTAGAGGCAAAATTTGAGTTGATTATGAATGAGTCTATATCGATTACCATTAGTTATTGAGCTTAAGCTTGAAGCCACATGAATAAATTTTTTTCAAAAGGAATCTTTAAAAGTTCACATAATGGCAATAATTCAATGTTAAATTCAATTCAAATTAATTGAATTGCTGGCAATATTATGCCCTAAAGAAGAAAATTCTTTTCAACTAACCACAGCAGCAGCAGCACATTCTTTGTCTTTTATTTTCTTCATTTAAATTCACTTCACATGTTTCGTTCCGAAAATCTCTATCTTTTAACATACACACATAGAATGAATTATGGTGGATTTCTTTAAAGTCATGCTTTCGAATTGGCTTTTTTTCTTCTCTCACTCAATGTGGTTTATGAGCAAGAGAGAGAGAGAGAGAGAATGAAAAATATTTAATGTTCAGCACATCCATAACTATAATTTTCAATTTCTCCCTCTCGCACTCATTCACTCTTATTATTATTATTTTTTATGGTCTTCCAACACCGCTAGCGTGAAGCCATAGCGAAAAATTTTCTTCTTTTTTTTGCGGGAAAATTGAATCTTAATGCGATATTTTATGGTTTATAAAAATGAAGCTTTTATTATGTTTCTCAATAACCAACAATATTTATTCATGTTCATATTCTTACTCACTAAAAGAAAATAAATGTGTATGTTAATATATTTGTAAGCATTAAAGTAACCAAATTGATATTTATTTTCATGATTAATTTGAAAAATGAACTTGAAGAAAGAAAGTAGATCGATAATTAATATTTACTGTTATCTATGTAAATTAAGCTTTAAGCTTATTAATTTTATGTTTGTTCAGCTCAGAGCATAGTTGTCAAAAACAGACAATTTGCCTGTACAGGCAAAAATTTCAAAATGCTCTTTTTTCTTAATCAGTTAATCTTAATTTATTCAAATTTCTTTGATTAGAATTAAAATATTGATTGTTTACATTTAAAATCTGCCTGGACAGCTATTTTCTATTTCTATTATAAATTTAAAATTTTTCCTATACAGGCAAATTGCCTGTTTTACAACTCTGACTTAGAGTTGAAAAGCTGCCAGATTTCAAAATTTTTTTTTCTTCAAAACCTGTTTGTATCACTTTCACTACGTTATATATAAACAATTCACTCAATGTTCGTTTGATTCGTATCAATTTCAATTCATTTCAACAAACATTTGTAAGAAAATTTACGAAAATTTGTTTTAAAAAATTAAAGGCAAATTCGTGAGTGAGAAATTTCTATAAAAATCTCTATTTTTTTCTTTTCACTTTTTTTGCAAAATTGAAATATTTTTTGCAAAATTTATGTTTAGTGAAAAACAGTTTTATCTTTCAACTCTGATTTATCTATCAAATGGCTGCCGACTGACAAATTTTAAATTACTTTCCTTCATTTTTTACACTTAATTTGGTTAAAATCACTTCCACTATGTAGTAAATAGTGAGTTCTCTCAATATTTGTTCTATTTATACTAATTTGAACTCAATTCAACGAGTTTTAAGCAAGTTGGTTTAATATTAAAAACACTTTTAAAATATCACATACGTGAAACATAGTTAATGAAAAAAAAATGATGAAAAATTCAAAATTTCAATAAAAAAATATTTTTCAAGATCGTCATTAATGAATTTTTAGCGAACTTTAAAAAAATTTAAACAAGAAGAATCTGGCTGCCATTACACAAAATCAATTGTTACTTTGTTGCTCGCAATCTCATATATTCATCAAGATTATTTTTATTAAAGAAAACTGATCTTCCGATAAATGATGCCTTGGCTGGAAACCAACTAAAAAATAAAAATTTATAAATTAAAATTTTTAAAAATCGTTAGAAGCTTACTTAAAAATTTTACAAGCTCCTGCAGATTGTGGGACAACAAATACTCGTTTATTTTTTAATATTCCGATTACGATTTCATCAGCGATATCATTAACATTTTGTGCTGGCATTAAAGTAATAGCTTTCACTATCTGTGAATGTTTCTTTTGTGTACCAACTATTCCCGGCAATACTGTAGTTGTTTTGATACAATCATCATAACCATAGAAATTCAAGTCTTCATTCAATGCTTCCATAAATCCTAAATTTCCATATTTTGTTGCTGTATATGCAACAGTGTCAATACTAGGAATAATTGTGATTATTGAAGACACTGCAACAATATGACCTCGTCTTCTTTCCATCATTCCCGGTAAAAATGCTCTTGTCGTCTATTTGAATAAGAAAAATGTTAAAATCTTTTCTATCACAATCATAAATGATTTAATTTTACCCAAAAATATGATGTTAAGTTCGCATCAATTACTTTCTGATAATCCTCATCATTGCCTTCGAGCAGTGAGTTTTCAAGGCTCAATAAGCCTGCATTGTTGACCAAAATATCAACATTACCCATTGATTCTTCAACTTCTCGTTTCAATCGCTTCACATCTTCACATTTTGACACATCAGCTTCAAATGCCATCGCTTTCACTTGATATTGTGTTCTTATTTCTTTAGCAACTTTTTGCCCCATTTCGAGATTTCTATTGACAATAGCAATGTTGCAACCTTCACGCGCTAATCTTAGTGCTATAGCTTTTCCTATGCCAGCACTGCCACCTGTTATGAGCGCTAATTGACCAGAAATATTCTTCAACGGCAGCGGGATGAAAAGATGATAAATCCATTTAAAGAATATTGGAACTGACGCAAAAGTAGCATATGTAATGGCCTTATAGAATAGAAAAACACTCTTTAACGCTTGTGAAGGTGAAACTTTTATATTTTCAACTGTGTCGTATGAACCTGAATTGATGGACATTTTTGTGAGCAAAAATTTAAAACTGATATGTTCACGGTCGCGCTATTTTTAAAATACTAAAACTAAAATGAATTAAAAGAAATTTTAGAAAAAAATAAAACAGTTTTTCGACCTACGTTTAGTGTGTGAGAGATTTGAAGATTTACATATAGAGAAAAGATACCGGAATGGAATAGAAAAGAAATAAGAAAAAACTGATACATTGACTCTGAAATTCAGATACAGTTATTTATGCATAAAACATAAACGGAAATAAATTCTTTTATTATCGTCACAATAATGAAAGCATCCATAACCAAATGATAAAAATGTAAAATTTTTCTTTAAATTGCTAATCGAATAACAAATAGTTGGGTAATCAAGTGAATTTGTTGAATATTTTCCAACAAAAATTGCAAAATTTTTTTAGTTTTCGATTGAATCAAATAAGCTAAAGCTCATTATCATAAGTTAAACATCGTTTTTGAATCCCAAAACTTTCTAATTTTTTGTATAAAGTCTGAATATTTATTTGATTCAGCTTTACTGACCCATCTCAATATGAAGCATATTAAATCAATCAATTTATAATCAGCTAGCTGGTCAGGTGAGGCGCAAGATCTCGAAAATTTCAATAGCTTAAGTCTTCCGGTTTTTTGTTTCGGTTTTGTGCTATCTAATTACAGGCAGCAACGTTTAGTTAGAAAGCTTTCACTTATTGCGGGACTCAAAAAACTACAAATTAAAATCTCTGTATAGGAAAATTGTAAACATCACAAGATTTTCACCAAAATGCTCTAAAATTTACAATAACGAAGATTTTCAATTTCGACAAAATCTCTCAAGGAAAATAAAATATTCTGCAAGACAATGAGTTATTTTGACTGTTTGTTATTATTTAATGAACTTTAGTACAAAACATGTCTTTCAAGAGTTTCAACTTTAAGAAGAAATATAAATTTGAAGAGAAATTTTATTTCAACGAAAAATCTAACAACAACACATTTCTTAATCGCTTAAATTTTATTTTTTTGCTCGGATTTTCATAAATTCATCAAGTTTATTTTTATCCATTAATCTTGATTTTCCATAAAATGCTGCCTCGTCTGGGAACCAACTAGAAAAAAATATATAACGGAATTTTTAAATTCAAAATATTTTAAATTTTTATCAACCGTTAAAATACAAAAATTTACCTTATTAAACCACAAAATGCAGCAGATTGTGGCACAACAAATACTCGTCTATTCTTTCGCATACCATTGACAATTTCTTTAGCAATACCATGAACATTCATCATTGGAGCTTTGCTAATTGTTTCTATCATCTGTGAATGTTTCTTTTGTGTACCAACAAATGTCGGCAACACTGTGGTCGTTTTTATACAATCACCATAACCAAAAAAGTTCAAGTCTTCATTCAATGCTTCCATAAATCCTACATTTCCATATTTTGTTGCTGTATACGCAACAGTACATAAAATAGAAAATTTTGTGATTAATGAAGACACTGCAACAATATGACCTCGTCTTCTTTCCATCATTCCCGGTAAAAATGCTCTTGTCGTCTATTTGAGTAAGAAAAACGTGGAAATGATAATTTTATTCATAATCATTTTTTACGGTCATTCTTTTTTTACCCAAAAATATGATGTTAAGTTCACATCGATAATTTCCTGATAATCCTCATCATTACCTTCGAGCAGTGAGTTTTCAAGGCTCAATAAGCCTGCATTGTTGACTAAAATATCAACATTACCCATTGATTCTTCAACTTCACGTTTCAATCGCTTCACATCTTCACATTTTGACACATCAGCTTCAAATGCCATCGCTTTCACTTGATATTGTGTTCTTATTTCTTTAGCAACTTTTTGTCCCATTTCGAGATTTCTATTGACGATAGCAATGTTGCAGCCTTCACGCGCTAATCTTAATGCTATAGCTTTTCCTATGCCAGCACTGCCTCCTGTTATAAGTGCTAATTGACCAGAAATATTTTTTAATGGTGGCGGGAAGAAAAGGTGATAAATAAATTTAAAAAATATTGGAATTGATGCTAAAGTGGCATATGCAAAAGCCTCTAGAACATAAAAAACACTTTTTAACCATTCTAATTGGGAAAGTCGTGAACTTTCAACTGTGTCGTATGAACCTGAATTAACAGACATTTTTGATGAAGCAAAAATGAAATGAATCTAAAATTGATATGTTTACGGTCGCGATGTTTTTATAATACTAATACTAAAATGAAGATTGAAACGAAACTGAGTTTTGACCTTGGTTTTGTTTTGAGAGATTTTCAAAAATTACCATGACTGGATAAACCGCTTTGTTAAAATTTGCATGGAAAAATGCAGACATGGTTTTAACAAGGGATGTGAACTTTATCAAAAAGATTTTAAATTATTAAAAAACTTTTTATAGTTTTCATACAAAAAATTTATTTTTCAATGTTATTGTTGAAAGAAATATTGGCGGAGATAAAAATTATTCACTATAAAACAAAGAAAAACCAGAAATGAAGTGTTTTTTTGTAAAAAATGATTATAATTCACAGAGCCGTGAGAAAGTGTGCAGATAAGTCTGACTGGAGATTTCTACAAATAAATTTTCACAGACAAACTGTAGACAATTTATCAGCAGATAATCTACAGTTTTATCTGCAGGATTTTCTGCAGATTTATCTGCAGATTATTTGTCAGTTCTATGATCAACAGCCTTTTGTTTAGGTTGTTAAAAGTTTTCACTCTTTACTACTTTCAACAAGCACAAGAACTGGAAGGATAAAGAACTGAATTTAAGCCTTGTATTTAATAAATGTTCCTTCCCCTTGACTTTTAACTTAACAACAAAATGAAAATTGTGGTCCTTGAATAAATTATCTAAAGCTTTTTGAAAATAGAGATCAATAAATTCATAATAGAGACAAATAAAGTATCATCATAAAATTTTCAACCATTTTTTAATTTTGGTAATTATAATAATTTGTTCCAAGCGTGGACACAAACAAAAAAAAGAGTAAAAAAGATTAACAAGTTGCTCATTATTGCACCCATTTCACAGTAGGATCAAATGCTCTTTATTGAATTTTACTGATCTTTTTTTTGCATTTTGTTCAAGGCCTGAGAACTCTTTTGATAATTTTGATATCGCGATTTTCTCTCTTACTACAAGTCTCAAAACTAATCTTAGCTCAAAAGAATGCAACAAGCTCAAGGAATAAAAACCTAAAAGGACTGCATGACTTCGTGCTATCGTTTTTGAACTGTAACTCTCTTTTAGTAAAAGTAACTTCCAAAAAAATATCAAAAGACAATTCAGGCCTTGACTTTGTTGATTTTTTTCGTGTTTGTACTCCAGGTTGTTGGTCATTTAACCTAAATAAATTAGTGACAAAATACAAAAAAGATCAACAAGGAGCAACGTGTGTCTACGCCTGAAATTTATTGTTATTACTTTTTGTCAAAAAAATGTATATTAAATTACCGACATATTAAGCAAATATACTTAGATTAAAATTTCAATGTCAAATGTAAATTTAATCTTAAACACTTTTTCCTGTTATTTTGAATAAAGAAACTCCAAAAAATCATCTTTTTGTGTGACTTAATTGGATACAATAATATAAAAAGAATTTCTCAACATATGGTTTATTGAGTATGAACAATGAAAAAGAAGATGAAACAAGTCTTTCGTGTTTTATAACAGTTCATCTTCTTCTTTTTTCTATCAAATTTTTCTATTCGTTTTCATAAATAAAAAAATTAATAAGAAGATATCACATTGATACAAAGTTCAGAAACCTCTCATGAAGTTAAAATAAAATTTGATGTGTTCAAAAAAATTATGTCAAGTCACACAAATAGCTTCCACACGCATTCACATCTTATCCATTCATTAAATTTTATCTCTTAAAACTCTTAAAAGCGAGAGTAAATGCTGTGGAAAATTAAATAAAAGATTTATGTTCTTTAATTTTCTCATTTTGCCCTTCTTAAATCAGCAATTTCATTCTATAGCTGTTTTGGAGTTTTAGAGAAATTTTTGCAAATGACTGACCGCATAACAAGAGATAAATTGTAAATTTTTAATTAAAATGCAAATTATTTTCATAATTATGAAACAAGTCTAGACTTCTTTGTCTTTTGTTGTCTATGAATTTTATCTAAAATTCTATTAAATCAACTTAAACTATAGGGTAAGACCAAACCCTTCCTAAATTTGCATTTGATCCATCAAATGCTATTTTGTTTGTTTATAAATCACACAACACATAATCCCAAATTAACTTGAATTTATAGTTTCAAGTCATTAGTTGCAATAAAACATTAAAATATTTCATGTTTGTTAGCCATTCTATAATTCTCAAGAGAGATGGATGATGAAAATTTCTTCATTGGCTTAGGCGAAAAAGTTAAATAGAGCAGAAATTGATTAAATAAAACTGATACAACAAAGTCTATGGGATTTCAAATATAAATTTACAACCATTTGAAATTTATTGTCTGTGAAAATTACTGACAATTAAATTTTCATTAGAAAAATTTATTCAACTAATGTAAATAAATTATAGAATTTATGCATTTGTATTTGGAAAATATTTGCGAATGTGGTTCATGCATCACAATTAAATTGATATTCATTGTCTCTCTCTCTCACTCTCTCTCGTATAAAATTCTAATATTACTCAAACATTTTGTGATTTATGTGTCTGAAATTATTATGAATTATTATTTATTTACAATTCATTCGTGCGTTTGTCAATAACATTAAAGATGGAATAAGTTTGAAATTTATTGTTTACAAATGATTCGTTTAAATTTTAATCAATTCAAAAAACGATTTAAAGGCTATGAGTTGGTTGTTTTCATTGCAAGGAAAATAAAAGAGCTTTATATTTCTTAAATGAAATAGTTTTTAGCTCCAGAAAAATTCAAGGGGAATGTACTGTGCTTTTTTCTATCTAAAATTACCATTGTTTATATAAACTTAATTAAAACTGCCAGTGCATACTCCTTGGAAAAATCAATGTATCTCAGTGATGACCAAGCAGTGTCCTGCAGCACATTAATGTATCATAGCATAAGCTTAAGTGTGCCATAAAAATTTTTGAAAATAATCAATCTATTGTCGTTTTCTCTTGAACTCAAAAATCAAACAGAAATTATTTAAATGTCAACAAATTTTCGCCAATTTCTAAGAAGGAAAATTTTTGGTTTGCCACGAGAAGAAATTTTTTCGTTCAGGTAAATAATAATACAGTAAAATGAGGATTTTTCAAAATTGTTTTTACTATTATTTGAACACTCGGCCACAGTTTTTTTTATAGAACTTGTGTAAAAACAATGTATCTATTATAAAACAATCTATTTTCGACGAACTGATTACTGTTAATTGGTTAAAGTAAAAAGTTTTCCAAATTTCAAAAGTGCTCAAATAACAGCTGTTACCGTTTATTATTGCTTTTTGAGCACATTTTAAAATTTGGAATTTTTAGTACTCAGCACTAAGTGTTTCAGTGTTTTAATGCTCAGCACTCAAATGATTTGTGTGTTTTAGTGTTCAGCACAAAATTTTTTTGAAACTTTTAGTGCTTAGTTCTTATTTATTGAGCATTTAAATACTTAGTACAGTTGTTGCGTGTTTCAATGGTCATTATTTAATGTTTGTGTGTTTTATTTTTCAATAGTTAGTGAATTTGCATTGGTTTTTCCAATTCATAAATATTTTTACAAAAGAGGAACATAAAGCGGTCCAAAAGTTTACAAATAAAATTCAAAAAAATTAAAAAAGTTTTGTAACTATTTCTTATTCATTCTCACAAAAATCTTCTTTAATTCACAAATTTTCTTCATAAAAAAAATCAAGTTCATAAAATTAAATTCCACAAACCAAATCAAATTAAACTCAGGTCAGAAACTTCATCGGTGCATGTTTTAAGGAAATTTCAAACTCAATTACAGTATCCTACAATCATCATCATGTTTGCATAAGTACACACACAGAGAAAACACAAATTCAAATTTTCCATATCATCATCATCATCAGCACCTTCTCCCAAATCATATTTTATTGCAATGAGCTCAACCCACATAACACTCACTGTACGTACACACATTCATGCATCAGCACACATCACAAGGTGAAAATAATTTTTCAGAGAACACAAACTAACTAACAACATAACCGCAATACACTATACACATGATTTTCATCTGGCAGACACTCATCCAAAAAGCAAATTCCCAAAACCACATTAAAAAATTCTCTTTTTTTTCTCTCTTTCTCAACCAAAACAACAAATAATCAGAAACAGGAGAGAGAAAATTTTCTAAACAAAAATGAATATTAAAGAACAATAATGGCAGTTAAAAATTATGAGTATTGAGTCTCGGGTGCGGCACATACTCACAACATTATTGTTAGATCACAACTCTTTTTTATTTCATCCTACCCGCCCGCGCGAATGTTTTTGGTAAACATAAATTTTTACTCTCGACGAGACCTCGAGAAAGTGCGGCATTTAAATTGCTTTTTTTGAGCACATAAAATTACATGAAATATCTTGGGAATAGCGAACACACTAAACCTCGTATTTTCCTTCTCACGAGTTTGTAGAATGGTAATTTGCTACTGCAATAAACGTTAGGGTAATATCTGACAAGTCAAATTTAAATTAATGAAGAGATTTTTCAAATTTATGCTGCAGCAGGCATGTGAGAGATCATTACTGACTGTAGGTCACAAGTTAATTTCTAAAATCATTGTCAATTAGTGTAACACTAATGTGTCATTAAATATATTTGCCTCCATCATTCACTCGTCGAATTTTCTTTTTTCTGCAAACTCATCGAAGATTATTTCTCATTAATTTGATGCAGATTTAAGGATGAATAAAAGAAAAAAAAAGATAGAATGATTGAAGCATCAATCGGTTAAGCTTCTTCTTATTTAATGAGCATTTTATGAAAATGATGTAAAAAGCTGGTGTGTTGTGAAGAAAAATTACTTTGCATATTCTTTTTTTTTACTTCTTCTTAATCGTTATGTTGTATAATAAATAAGGATAAAACTTTTTTAAATTTCAATTTTGAAATTTGTTTGTGCGATTTATCTTCAATGTAAAGACTTGTTAACTCAAGAAAATTTTCATTTGCTGTACATGAAAATCAGTGAAATATCAAAAAATTCTCATATATGATAAAATAATCAATTAGCAACAAGGACTTGCAGTCTTTAAACATTTGATATTAAAATTAAGTTTTCCTTGATTTTTAGCGTTTTTTCAAGGCCTGAGAACTTTTTGATTTCTTGATTTCATATTGTTTTCGCTATACAAATCAAATTGAAACCAAAGAGTTCTCAGGCCTTAGCATTTTCCTTTCTGTGCAAAAAAGATCACAGTTTGATACAGAATTTTAAAATTTTTTTGAGTTCAAAACATATTCATTATTTCTTCATGTTCCAGTTTTTGATAAAATGCAAATACAATGTAATCAAAATGACTCACCGCCGAAATCATTGAAAATTGAAACAATATTACATTTCATAAAAACAATTAAAAGAATTGAAAAGAAAAGCGTATGAATAAGATTTTGTCAGCTTGAAATTTAACTCCCATGTGGTTCTATGGGTTGAGATGAATTTCTTTGATTTACATTAGCAATTTCAAATCATTAAAGAATCATGCATCAATGCGCGATTGTTCAAGATTTGAATAACTTCTGAATCTCAATTAAATTCATTCTCAGTTCTATGATTGACTTTTATGATGAAAACAAAACTAATGAATGTTAGGTTTTTGCGTAATATGATTACAAAGCAATCTTAACGAAAAGTTTCAGTTGTTGAACATTTTTGTTAAAAATTTTTATTAAGAAAAATGAGACAATGACAATGTGAATATTTTGATAATAAAGAAAATTTTAAATTTATTTTCAAACAAAAAATTAAAAGCATTAAAATTCGAAGAATAAGATATTTGTAATTAAATCTAATTAACTTAATTTTTGAAGCACTGAACTAGTATCATTAATGTCGCCCTCACTCTATTTGATAATTCATTCCTTTCAACCCTAAATGTTTTCCTTCTTTTCATCGTATTTCTTTTTTATTCCCAACGATTCATTTTATGTGAATATTGCTGGAGAAAAGTTTTAATAACAGCATCACTAGCAGCAAAATAAAGGAGCTTTGAAATGGCAGTAAAAGTACAAAAGACACAGAAGGTTCTTCCTGTAAATAACGAGAAAAAGGTGTGTAATTAACAAAGTTTTTTTTCTTCTCGAGTCTTCAATAAAGGAGAAAGTTTTTCCTCACTCGAAAATTGCTCACCTGTGCTTGTGTGAGAGTTACATAACATTGACGTATGGTTCAAAGTTTACCTTTATACCGATTAACCGGTTGTACACATATCAGCCAGATGAGGAAAGAAAAGATGCGAAAATTGCGTAATAAACATTATTTCTTGCTTTCAAAAAAAGAAGAACACTCAAGAAAAGTCATATAAGAAAGTCTCATTTCACATAAGTTCTTCTTTTACTTTTATTGCATCGAAAGAAAAGAAACTTAATCGGAAATTTATCATCATGCTTCTTTTTTGTGATTTCTTTACTCTTATAGTTTTCCTTCATTCATTCAATCAGTCATAGTTTTGTCTTAAATGAACTGCAACTATTATCGACGATGGCAGAAATAATTTTTCTTTCTTATAAGAGAATATGCATATTATCATTGACTTATTTACCCCAGTAAATATTGAAATTTGGACTTCTCAAAATCTCAATCTCTATTTTTTTAAAATTAAAAATTTTCCTACATTTGAGATAATTCATTGATTTACAAAACGTATTGATTTTTATAAGCATTAGCAACTTAAAATAACAAATTTTTTAATTTTTGAATAGATTTTTTTTTTTGCCCATTTCTTATGCTTTCGAATCAGAGTAGATTTTGCCGAATCGGCGAAATTTCGCCGATTTTCATGCCGATTCGTTATAACTTTTTGTTAAAATAATATTTTGTCAAAATTTCTTTTTTACGTTATTCAAACAACAATTAGCTTTAAAACAAGCCATCAATGATTAAATTTGGATGAGTCTGAGCATTTTTTTTTTTAAAAAAAAAACGATGAATTTTCAAAAAGTTCGAGTTGCGAATCTTTTGAAAATTCATAATTTTTCATACATACAACCAAATTTAATCATTTATGGCTTGTTTTAAAACCAATTGTTGATAAAATAACAAACAAAAGCAATTTTGACAAAATATTATTTTAACAAAAAGTTATAACGAATCGGCATGAAAATCGGCGAAATTTCGCCGATTCGGCAAAAACAACTCTGCTTTCGATATTGAATGATTAGAACTTTTATAGGGTTTCAGATTGAGCGAAAGTTTTGTAAATAAAACTAGCTATTAGTCCGAAATTGGAATTTTATTTAAAATAATTTTGTAAGTTGCCAACACAACTGTTGATTTTCCAAAGATCAGCAAAGTACTTTTTCATAAAATATCAAGTTGTAAGCGATTAATACTAAACATAATAGACATGGACATAAAGAAAACAATGGCATTTGACTATTGGAAAGCTGATTAACATAAATAAGTGAAGAGAATTTGGAAAATTTAATTTTAGCGCCTTCTATAATGAAACATTTGAACCATGTTTCAGAATCGCTCAAATACTATATTGTAAGATATAAAAAAGCAAAAATTAGAAACTAAACAGATTGCATTTCTTACTGGAACTTAATGAACTCAAAATAAAACTATAAAAAAAATAAACAGGCGAAATTTCAAGCTGAAAAGAGCGACAGTTGAACGTTTGCCGAGATAGTGAGAATAATAAAAATAGCAAAACTGACACAACCCGGAAAGGAAAAGAAAGAAAAAAAAGGAAGCAAGTGAAAAGCACAAGTACAGCATGAGAATAACAAGAAGAATGAAGAAAATGAATGAATGAATGTAAACCGTTTGCCTTTTGTTTGACACCTCATCATTAATTTTATTCTATACAATTTCTTCAAAAAAGGATAATAGCATGATGCTTCTCACTATATTATGTCATGAGAGTGTAAGTTTTTCCTTGTTTATGCCACTAAAAAGCTATTGTTATACAGCGAATCATGTCATGTGCATTTTCTCTCGCTCTCTAAAGTGGCAATTCACACTATTTAAATTGACTTTGCACGAGAAGTGAAACGACAATGAGCTTACATGAAACCTCATTTTTCCCACCCTATACTTATCTCAACTCTCTTTTCTACATTGTCTAAGGGGATTAAAATTATTGTATTTTACACTCTGATGTGGCACAATTTGTTCGCTTTTGATAAAATAAAAGAAAATTATTCTTGAAGTATTTTATTTAATTGATGGTGAAGCTTTAAACGATCTAATTAGGTTGATTACACAAAGCATTAGTTGTGCAACATTTTCATTATTTACAAACATTACTTGAGTATTTACCACTCAATATTCCTTCTTTTTCTAAAGAATCAAGTTACATTTACAATTATAAAATATTTTCATTTGAATTTTTATTATGAATGTTGGAGTAAAAAAATTGTTATCAAACATTTTTTAATCAAGAAATCATAGAACGTTTCATATTTTGATTGAATTTGACGAAAGTTTTTATAAAATTTTCTTAAAAATTATATCTATAAATTTCTCTAATTATCTGTGAAGTAGGCCGAATTTCGTCGAGCCGATTTTTCGGCCGAAATTTAAGCGGGAATTGAATTTTAAATCCTTGAAAAAAGAAGAGTCTTGATAGCTTACCTCGAAGTTATCAAGACATAAAATTTATTTCTTACCACTTGGCTAAAAACTTAATTTAAAGTTTGACCAAAAATTTCGGCCGAATTTCGACCGAAACCTAACATTTTTGTTTCGGCCGAAACACGAAATAACTGAAAGTCTCAGTTAAATATAAATTGTGTTTCGTATCAGTCAACCGTTAGGCATAGACATATAATTACATTATAGCCTATTTTAAAAATTTAAAATCGGCTCGCCGAAATTCGGCTAACTTCACAGAGGTGAATTTTATTCCTTATTCTTGAAGTTTATTAATGACTTAATTGAAATTTAAAATTTCTATTATTTCTTGATATTAACCATATTTTTTACTTTTTTCACTCGAATTTCACTTAATATAACGAAAGCATTTAAAATTAGTCTGAAGTTTATTATGTTCACTTAATTAGCTTTGAAACATGCAAATGTGGAAAAGCATGTAGGAGTATATAGCCTCATTTCTTCTTCTCATCTGATTATAAACTTTTTTATCTCAATTCCTTTGAACATTTATTTTCTTTGTCTGTATGTGTTTACAAGTTTTTTAAAAGAAATTTTTATGAATTATTAACAATAAAAACTGTAAAGGAAAAAAATTCATTTTCTTGGTTAAATTAATTAAGATTAATAATTTTTAGAAAAATATAGACAAAAATGTTCAATGGCTGAAAATCTTTTCATATTTATAGATGTTTTGTAATCATATTACGCAAAGACCTAACCATACCTAAACATTTCATTTATTTGTTCTGATCATCAAAGTGAACCATTGAACTGAGAATGAATTTAATTGAAATTCAGAAGTTATTTAAATCTTGAGATATTAATTGTTTGCAAGATTAATATCTCAAGATTTGAAATCACAACTGAAGATCAAAGAAATTCATCTCAACCTAAAACACTTTAGGAGTTGAAACTTATTTGGCCAAATTTCTTGAACTTTCTAAAATTTTCAATTATGATATAATAAAAACAGATTTAAAAAGTTTTATTAACAACATGTTGTTATAGACAGGGAAAAATCGTGATAGTGATCGATTCAATCAATTGATTGTTTTGACTATCATGATAGATTTCTTGGCTATCAAAAATACAATCAAAATCTATCAAGATTGAACTATCAGCATGATGGTTTATGACTATCACGACTGTCAACTATCACATTAACTATCTTTTCCTGTCTCTGCATGTTGTTATATTTTACAATAAATTAGTCAATGTTCTAAAAATTTAAACCATAAATACCCGTTATAAAATTTTTCTTTGTTAAATATACAAGCTGTAATATAATCAAGTTTCAGTCCACTGTCCGTATATAAGTTTTCTTAGACAGCGGATTTTAGGATGAATTTTTCATAGAAAATTTTTGCAAAAATGTCTGGCGTTGTTGAATTTAAATTTGACTGTGAAGCTTAACATTTAAATTCAAACTCAGAAGAATGAAAGAAATCTTCCAAGTTAAAATATGTCAAAGCACTTTAAACGAAAATTCTTTTCTATTGATTTTTTTTATTGTATTATTCTTCAAATAAATTAACAATTGTGAATAAAAGCAAGAAAAAAAGGCAAATGAATGACAATGGGACATAGTTCTTGTGGGGTGAAAGAGAAAGAAACAAAAAATATATTTATTCCGACCATGCCCCTTCACCAAATGTCTTTTGACGCCACTTTAGTGTGCTCTCCGCTATTTATATTTATCAAGGAAGTGAGCACACAAAAAAATATAAATTGCTACTTTTTTTTAAACAAAAACAACAACAACAAAGCTAAAAGTATTACTGCCTGTGTATATTTGTATTTGCTTAGCTGCTTTTTTGTTCTATTTGTCAAAGTGTCTCTTTACATTATTCTACGGAAGAACAACAATGATAACAAATAACGGGTTTATTGTTTATACATGCCATTTCGTTCGTGATTTTCTTCCTTTATTGCCTGCTGCTGTTTTTCTCTCTCTCTCTCTTACACATCGATAGCCATGCAATAGCTTTACCTACCTTAGCAACAAATGACAAAAAATATTTCTCATTCGACCACAAACTCACTTACATACAGAGTTGTTAATGTAGAATCCACTTTAGTAGAATTTACTTACTTCTACCAGTAGATTTGACCTACAGTAGGTGAGATCTACTTTACAGGTTGATAGCCTACTGTAGTAGGCCTCACCTACTATAGTAGGTCAAATTTATTTAGTAAATTCATCTACTGGTTTTTAAAAGCTACACACTTTTTAAACAATTGATTTCATATTAGCGATGAATTGGCTATTTAGCCACAACACGTAAACAAATGTAAATATGTAAACAAACTGTTCAACAAAATTTAAAAATAAAATTTACTGTTATTATTATTATTATTAGTAAATTCATCTACTTTAACATCCCTGCTTACATACTTACAAACAAACTTCTAGAATCTTCAATTTATTGCATATGATGCAAGACTCATTAAGTGGATAATTGCAGATGCTGTTCTCATTTATTATTCATGACTCCACTCAAATGCACTTTAAAGTTATTAATTATTCATACGTGAGAGTTTTGTGACGTTTCAGACATGTTTAATTACAGTTATATGGGCTAAAACGGAATTGCATTAGATAAATCCATCATAGAGAAACAAAAACACAGAGATAAGAAAATTTTCGAGAGAGTGATAAGATAATAACTTTGTTTTGTGCTCTCGAAAAAAAATTTTCTCTTTTTGTTTCAGTAAATTTCTATAACTCGTGTTGAGCTCACGTTAATTTTAATAAATGAGCAAGTGAATTTTTTTTTTTTGAAAAATCAGCTGTTCAGCTTTAGGTCAATGACCTAATTGTATGTCTATATAAATATAAACAGACATTGACATTCAACTACTGATAACAATACAACCACGACAACAATGAATGTCGATGAAAATGAGCGTCTAAGTGCGAGTGTGATTGAAAAGAATAAGAAAAATGCTGAAAGTGTGCCAGAATTAAGCTTTCGAGATTCAATGCCACAAATTGTGGCGAGTTGTGTGATCAATTTAATTGTCATTCAGGCAGGTATCAATATGGCATTTTCATCAATATTAATACCGCAATTATCGTCACCTGATAGTGATATCAAAATAGATCTCAATAGTTCTTCTACTGTAGCTTCAATCATCACTCTTTCAATTGCATTTGGTGCTCTTGTGTCCGGAACATTAATGGATAAATATGGCAGAAAGTAAATTGCACGTAGCCTTAATAACTTCACCTCTAAAATGCTGCTTCTCATTGCAGACGCCTTTCGACGATAATTTGTGTGCCATTTATTTTTGCCTGGCTGTTGATTGCCCTCTCGAGGAATCTCTTTATGATTTATACGGCACGAGTGTTGTCCGGCTTTTGTGGAGGTTTTATTTTATATCCGCTTTGTTATAAACTTTTTTTATGCATATTTATTCTTTTTATTTTGGTTAATTCAATGGGAAATTTTTTCTCTCTCTCTCTCTTGCCTGCTTTGGTTTTAACTAAATCTCATTGAATCAGTAGTAATTCAATGAGATTTAGTTGAGTAATTCATTTTCAATTAAAGCAGATAGAAACGTTTGATAACTTATCATTTTAGTCCATTAGTTCATTATTTTAACTTTTTGAGTTTTTGTTATCTTATCTTTATTTCTATGTGCTTTTTAATTGCTTATTAAGTGATTTTAATTGCAATAATTAATGAAAATAATTAGGGTTGGAAATCTGTCAAAATCTATATAAAAGTATTGTCTGTATGAAGAATTTTTCTGCTACAGAACAGATTCTGTAAAAATCTGCAACAGATTCTATATGCAGATATCTGTTTTTTCAACCCTGCAAAAAAGATGTTTTCCTCTTTGCGACATTGACTTGTCAAAATGTTTTCAAATCTCTTACCTTCACTAACTATTTAGGATATTCAAGTTTTAAATCATCAAAATATTTTAGCACATTCGAATCGTTTTATGGTCTTTGATTTTTATTGCATACAAAAATTCGAAATTTAAAGTTTCAAAAGACTCAATTGTTGTTAGAAATTGAACAATAAAAGATACTTTTGTCTAGTCCGAATGGAATTCAAAACTGTGACTCTGAATTATGCTCTTACTACCAAGTAATCGGAAGATATTTAAAAGCTTGGCAATTGAAATTTCTTTTAACTGCTCTTATAATGAGTTATCATTGAAACCAAGGGGGTTACAGCTTCGAAGAAAAGGAAGAAAAAATCGAAAATGGAGAAAAAATGTATAAAAATGTAGAAAAGTATAGAAAGATCAAAAC
>JACWBX010004169.1:6215-17933 GCA_014622435.1 Polypedilum pembai
TTTTCTAGCAAAAACTTATTATGATTTTCCACGTATATGTTTGTTGACATATTTTAATGGATTTTTGATTATTAGAGTTAAACTAATAATTTTTAAAAAAATAACTAGTTTTGTTAACATAAACCAGAGCCCGAAGTCGATGAGTAAGTAAAAATCGACTAAATTTACTCGACTTAAGAAATTTTGTTAACTCGAGTTAATTAAGTCGAATTTTACTCAAAATTTTTTATTCGAGTAAAAATTGTTGAGTAAATCGTAAAATATTTTACTCGACTTATGACAACTTTTTTAGTCGAAAAAATTTACTCATGAGTTTACTTACTCATCTGACGATTTCGGGCTCTGACATAAACTTTTATGCCTCTAGTAATAGCTCTGTGTCAACAAATTTCGCTTGTTTTTTACTTACCTTTAGTTAAATGAAGAGTTTTTATAGTTGCCATTGCTAGTCTTCTTGTTGATATTCAATTGATGTCTGAATGATTTTTTGCTTCGATATTTATATTGTTAAGAGTAATCGATAAGCTATGTATAGATAAGATAAGAGATAAAAAAATTTTTTTTAGTAAGCATGACTCTTGATTTATTAATGATGATATGAAATGGGAAAATAAATTTTTAAAATTTCTAGAAATTAAATTTTAAATGAAATTATTTTGAATTACCATAAGTAGAGCAAAATGTGAGAAAAAATATCAAAATTTTATTGTACATAAATTCATTAGCAATGGTAGTTTTTTATTAATGAAATTTAAGCAGAAAAGTCTTGAGTTATTTTTACTTTTGATGTTATTAGAATAATAGAAAATAATTTGATAAAATGATTTTAAATAATTGTGAATTCAAAAAATTTTCAGCGTCAAAATTTTTAAAATTTTTATTATTAACTTTTGAATTTTTTTTAAGGTTTAAACGAGTTTTATTTAAAAAATTTAAAATATTATTTATTTATAATTTTATTTTAAATAATGAATAAAATTTTTAGCTTTCAAAATTTTTTTAATTAATAATTCTCTTAAATTTTGAGAAAAAAATTATTTTCAAAATATAAAAGTGATTCTTAAAAGTTTCATAAAAATTTCACTTTTTTTAAATTACCGTTGATTGTTTCTCCTTTTTCATGGTTAAATTTAATCAAAACAAATTAAGGAAAAATGATCAATGAAGTTTTTTATTTATCACTTCTAGAAAATAAATTAGAAATCTTCAATAATTGTTTCTTACTTCAAATTTTAATTTCCATTTATTGATTTAAAATTATCAAAATAATCAATTGACACACCTGTTGATGACGAAAATGAACTAAAAATATTTTATTAGTGAAAATAAAAAGAAATTTCACTTAAGGCGGATTCACATTTTAGCTTCATGAAATTGCATAGTTAAATTTGTTTATAAAATTTAACATTGGACTCAATTTTGCACTAATTTTAATGCCAAATTATAACAAAAATTGTTTTGAAATAAGAAAAAAGAATTTATAAACCGTTAAAATAATTTTTTAAATTTTCCGTTAAATTCAAAATGTTTGTTTTTGCAATATTTTAATTTTGTCAGCCCTGTTTTGTTTACATCAAAAAAAAAATAAAAAATGAAGTGAAAATAAAATTTTAAAGTAAATAATGGATAAATTAGCATTTCAAAAAGCAATTGATACTCTAAAGAGTACAGAATGCAAGTAAGTATGAGTAAATATTTCAAATAATTAAAATTTTAACTTAAATTTTTTACTATTTTCAGCTCAAAAGAAAAAATTCAAAAATTTGATCAAATTTATTCAACTCTTTTATTGCTGACTAATCACAGTAATTATAAAAATTATCTTCAAAAAGCTGTGCAAATTTTGATATTATTTTGTGAAGATAATGACTCGAATGTGCGAATAAGTGCAGAAGAAAATTTAAATCGAATAATAAGAAATTGTGAGCGACAACATCAAT
Source organism: Polypedilum pembai (assembly GCA_014622435.1). NCBI lineage: Eukaryota > Metazoa > Arthropoda > Insecta > Diptera > Chironomidae > Polypedilum > Polypedilum pembai. Next base: position 8,156 of record JACWBX010004169.1, read on the forward strand.
TGATTTTAATACAAATTGAGCTTTATCATGAAATTAAGAAAAATGGAAATGAAAGGTAGAAAAAAAAAGTTTTTAAATTTTTTCACAATTTTTAACTTCTTTTCTTTTTCAGATCATTGAGAATTTGTTTGAATTTATTTTCACATTATTGTCATTTGATTAAGCATCGAAGAAAGAAAATTTATGCACAAAATTTAATTCCATGTTTGCTTGCAATAGCACAACGAAGAGAAACACTTGTGATTGAAACATTTGCTGAATTTATGAAAAATTTTTCTCGAAATCTTCTCAACTATTTGAGTGACTATGAAGTGATGAAATTGATTGAGCTTCTTATTGAAAATTTATCACAAGAATGTGCGATAAAGAAACGATGTTCAGCACAAATTATCATCACAATACTTGAACATTCAACAAGAAAAATTTCCATAATGAAATCAATAATTGTGAGAATTCAAAATAATTTATCAACGAGTAAAGAAGTGAATACAATTTTAGGAACACTTGGTTTACTTCGATTGATGATTTCGCATTTAATTGTGTCAAAAGAATTTCATCAAAAAGTAATTGAAATGCTCGAAATTTGTCTTAATTATCTCAAAAATGATTCACACAATCATACGATAATTAATGCAAATTTAGAATTTATTATTGCGCTCCTAAATGCAAGTAATGAAAATGAAGAATTTTCACAATTACTCTGTGACAATGAAGCACATAAAGAAATGCTTTTATCACGTCATTCAGCATTGTTGAATAATTCGAGAAAGTCCAGCATTGAAACAATAAAAAATCAAGATTTTTTGCAAGTTCCAACAACTAGTGGTGGTGATTTTAGTGATGTTGAAGGTGATTCATTTAAATCTACTGATTTTTCATCATCATCACCAGGTGCTTTAAAAAATGTTATTGGTGCAGCTGAAACAATGTCAATAAAATCAACAGACTCAATAAATTCTTTCTTTAGTTCAATTCTTGGCAATTCAAGCACTGACAGTGTCACAAAATTCTTTAGAAAATCATCATCAACTGACTCACCTGCACATCAACCAAAATTGAGTGAATCTGCTGATGAAAAATCACTTGATCTCTCACTTGGTCATCTTAAAGATGAAAATGTTGAATGTCGTGATTCACAAATGCTTCCAGAAACAGCTGAAATGGCTTTAGATGAAAATATAGAAATGGATGAAACAATTGAAATTACTGAAGTATCAAAGAATGACCAAACAATGTATATTGGATCGATTTATGATCAAAGCATTGTCGAATTTATTGTCAGACTTGTTTCATCAAAATTTCTTCTTGATGGAAAACCAAAAACTTTAATTAATGATCAAATTGTGAGAGTTTCAATTAAAAACTTGGCATTATTAACTGTTGCAGCATGTGTTGAATTAAAAAGTGAAATTTTATTGCTAAAACTTTCTAAAGATTATACAGATGAATCAATGATGGTTGAAAGTCTTTTAAGTTATTTAGTTGATGAAGATATTCGTCTTGAAGAGGAAGAAGGAAAGAAGAAAAAAGTCGATGAAGTTCAATCAACTTCAGATTTTATTGAGATCAAAGAAAATCATTTTGGTGAATGCACAACTGCGACATTTTTGGATTATTTTTCACCATTAAATAACACAATTGATGAGCAAGGATTGATTTCACTTAAAAATAGAATTTATGAGGAAAAGACAAAAGATCGTGAGGAAAATGCAAAGAAAATTAATCGTGATTTGTGTCAATTGCTTGCTCGTTCAGACATGAGTGAATCAAAGAAATTTAATTTGCCTTTAATGGAAACTACACTAAAAATGCCAGACGATAAAGATTGTCAATTTATCGCTGATATTCTTCTTTATGCAAGTCATGGTGATCCAGTGTTGCGTGGAAATGTTTATTTAATTGTTGGTAATTTCATTAGAAATATTCTCGAAAGAAATCTTGATTATGAAAAATTCATTGAGCGAAATGAATTTGTGAAAGATTTATTAAAATTTGACAAAATGATTGAATTATTGTTGACTGGAATTAGTGATGAAATTCATTCTGTAGCTAAACAAACATTAACTGTTTGGGAATGTCTTCTTAACAATGTAATTTCTGTGTTGGATGATATTAAAATTGAAAATGTGCTGAATCAAATTCTAAGAGTGATTTACAACAAATATTGGCTCGTGCAATGCAAGTACTGTGATGTGATAACAAAAATTAATTTTGAAAAGTTAAAAATCTTGATTGGATGTGATAAAACTTTCATTTATGAGGTAAATTTTAAACTTTTATTGCAAATATTAGAAAACTTTTTTCCTATTTAGTCCAAACATATTTTCTTATATAAACGAAAATAAGAAAATTATAGAAATAAAAGTTTTGAAAACCTTTTTACTTAAAAATTCTTAAGATGCCACCAAAATTCAAATTTAGCTGTTTAAATAGACTTAAACTAGTTTTAATAGAAAGTGAAAAAGAAACAATTTTATATTTTCACTAATATTTTAGATTCCATAAAATGCTTTAAAAAATGTTTTTCAAAATTTCTAAGGATAAATTCTGCTAAAAAAGCAGAACTGAGCAGTTGAGTCCAATATTGACACTGTAGCTCTCTAGCAAAGGGTTTAAGGGAAGGAAAAATCTTGACTTAATCGATTTGTCCAAGCTTAGCTAATGCTTGGTTCAATGATAAATCATGAGACATGACAAAAAAAAGAATTTTTTAAAACAGTAAAAATATTCCAGGCATAAACATACTAAAGGGCAAAAAGAACAAATTGAAGGCAATGAATAGCTCTTTGTTGCTCTCTTTTTCTCTTTTTTGATCTTTGCTTTTTTTCTCGTGTTTGTACGGCAAGATATTCGTATTTTAGTTTAGATAATTTAATGTGAAAGCATAAAATAGAGCAAAAAAAAGATCAAGTAAGAGCAACACAGAGCCTAAAAAATAACTACAAAAACAGCTGTTTAATCTTTTGCAGTTTTGATAAAAAAAAAACAGCTCTTTTACTGTTACTATTAAAAAGTTTCCAAAAATTCTTTTGACTTACTTCTACTCGTTATAGATTTTACAATTTTTAATTAATTTTTTTATTCACAGAAACAAATTCGTCAACATCTTTTCACATTAATGAAGGACAATGATTTTCGAGTGAGAAATCATGTAAGTGAAGCACTTGCAAACTGGATCAAAAATCTTTCACAATCAAACGAAGAATTTGAAAATAATTCATTGGAGAAATTTATTGAGAAAAATTTTTACAAATATGATTTATTTTCATGTGCAATTAAAAGGAATAAAAATTTCAACAACAACATTGAGCATCATTTAGCGAAAATTCTTTATGAAATTTCAAATTTTCTAATGGAATTAAAAGATAAAAATCAACAATTTGGTGTGATTTATGCGATAAAAGTTTTGATAAGAAATTTCAATCCAATGACATATTCTGCAGTTTGGAAAGAGTTTAATTTTCTCAACATTCTAAAAAGTTTCATCAATAAAAATCCAAGCATTGCTCTTGATATTTCATGTCAATGTGACATGCTGGAAATTATTGCTGCCTTAATTGAAGCTGATGGAGTTCAAAATGGAACATTTAAAGACAATAATAATGATTTTCTCATACATTTATTGAAAATTTGCAATATTTATGCGCATTTGATCAATAATACAAAACTTTTAATCGTACCAAAAGGAAAAACTGACATTTTCACATCAGCTAAAGAACTCGCTTTAATCAATAGTCTGGGATTTTTCACCAATGATCATTTTTATCTGAAATTTTATTTGGTGATTAAAAGCTCTTACGATTCATATCGAATGACAATTAATTTTGATGCTGAATTTAAACTCAAACAATTGCTTCATCTTGCACTGAGAAACATTCAAATTTTACTCGAATTACGAACTGTAGCAGATGATGGAAAATTGATTGAAGAAATTGTCAGTTATTTAAATCAACTTGTGCTTTTTCAACCTGATGACTGCATTATGACAACAAAAGTTTTGCTTAAATTTCTTTTTCAAAGAAATTTTTGTAATAGAAAAATTGAACTTGATTCAGTGCTAAATGCAGCTCAAAATAATGATGCAAAATTAATTTTTGAGAAATATGAAACATTTTTTTCATTTGATGCTGCAACAATTGCACAAAATTCTGAAAATTTGATAAAACTTTTTGATGCACTTGTCATTCAAAGTTTGAGATTATTTTCAAAATCACCAACAACACTTCAAGCTCAAATTCTTGATTTACTTTGTCAATTGTTGGAATTCAATATAAATTATATGCAACTTGATGCGAAGAAAATTTTTGTTGATTTTGTGCTGAAACAACTCGAATATATTGAAAATGGTTTGGTAATTGATGGAGAAATACTTGCACAAAAGATTATTGAATTTTTGATTTATTTGACAAAGTTAAAAGATAAAAAAATTTTGACAATGCCAAAAATCATCAATATTATTGACAATTTGTTAGCATCAACAAAACAATCAGCAAAAGATTGCGGAATTCAAGCACTTTTAGTTATGACAAATGAATTGTTCTTTAAAAATGTCAAAACATTGAGTAATGAAGAACCAGAAATTGTTGAAGCTAATCAAAAAGAATTAAATGCACAAAGAGAAGTTGCTTTAAGTATGATGATTAAATTTGTTCATCATAAAGACATTCAGGAATGTTTTGAGTGGATTTTTATGAAATCAAAAATTACAAATAATTTTGAAATTGAAATTGATGAAAATGAAATTTATCAAAATTTAATTCAAAGTTCATCAAGTGATTTTAAACTTGCATTAAGCATCAGTAAAAATATTTTACTTGAAAGTAAAAATTTCAAATCAATTATTGGAATTTATTGGCAACAATTGACTTCAACATTGAATTCATTGGAATTTATCGTATTTTTACAAGAAAATATTTTAATGATTGCTGAAGAAATATATTTAATAAATCACATCAAACTTTATCATCAAAAACAGAATTTGCAAGGTGATGCAGTTAAAATTTTCCTCAATTTACATATAAAATATTTAAAAAAGGAACTGAGTTCATCAACTGAAAATCCTTTTATTGAAAAATTCACAAATTTTCTTCAATTTGTCAAATTTCCAACACTCTTTCTTGATCTCAAAGAAATTTTGGACGTGAAAGAAATTATTGAAGCAAGTTGTGACACAAAAATTGATTTGTGCATGAATTTAATAATTTCTTTAGACTACAAAGTGACAGAAATTGAAAGTTTCATAAATTCAATTGAATCAACAAAAAATCACATAAAATTGAAAAAAATTTTGTACCAAAATATTTTCAATAAGAGAAAGAATGTCAAAGACTGGAATGGAAATGAAATTATGAATTTCTTCAAAGATTCTGAGAAAATTGAAATTCTTTTAAATTTCTCACAAGATTCGCTGCTCTCAAATTTATTGGAAGATGAAAAAATTTCAAAAACAATTATCAAAAAGTTGTCAGTTGTAAAAATTTCAACACAAAAAATCAAGCTCATTTTGGAAAAAATTCACAAGTCATGTTTAAGAGATGCTTGCATTTTTCTTATCTCACAAACTTCTCACAATGATTTCAACATTTTCCAATATGTTCTTGTGAAGAAAATCAAAAATCAGGAAGGAAATTTCGATCATGAAGAGATAAAATCAAAAATAATTGAATTTAAATTGGAAAGAAAACTTAAAATGCTGCTACAAGTGATTCAATCATTGACAAAAGAGAAAAAGACACCAGAAATTGATTATTCAGTGATGAAGAAAACAATTGATGAACAATGGCTGTTTAAGCAAGCTAAAAATGTCATCAATAAAAACCAAAATTCAATAAGAATTGCTGAAATGCTTTATGAAATTAAATCAGAATCAAAATTGACAGCATTGTTGAATGAAGAAAATTTCAACATTGAACTTTTGATACCAATAATAAATGTTTCATTTGAAAACATGCTAAGAAGTTTTCGCATTGATTGCATTCAAAAAAATCCACATTTGACTTATATGAAAATTTCACCACTCTTAAAATCAACAATTTCATTACTGACAACTTTACTGGTCAAAGAGAACAAAAGTGATGATGAAATTTTACAAATTGCAAAAGTTGTGAAAGTTTATATGCAAAATATTCATGAAATGACTCAAATTGCTTTGATTTATGTTGAAGTAAAATTTATTGAGAAATATTTGAGTGAAAATTTGCTAAAAGAAAATTTAAAAGAACTTTTGGTAAATTTTACAAATCAAATGATTGAAAAAATTGACAAAATTGAATCTTCAGAAATAATTCTTTCAACAATTAAATCAATAATTTCAAATGATCAAATTAATTTGAATTCAATTGATGACAAAATTATTTCATTTATTTATCAAGAACTTTTTGAGACTTTTAAGAATTCAGCTTTTGTCATAAAATATCAACATCCGCAATTATTTGATGAACTTGATAATGAAATAATGAAGGAAATAATTTTCATTGCAAAAATACAAGAAATTTATGAAGATGGAGAATTTGAGCTGTTGCTACCAAAAATGACACAATCAAAGAGAAATTTGATAGAAATTTCATTTGAATTGACAAAATTCGTTTTTCGACTTAATAAATTTTATCAATTTACAATCACACCATATGAAGTTATTCTCAACTATCGTTCAGGTGATGATTTACTTGATAAAGTTGGACTAAAGTTGAAACAAATTCCAATTGAATATTTAAACGACAGTGATTTATTAGAGCGATATGTGAAAAGAATAAATCGTTATGGATTCACACAGAGACAAGAATTTGAGGAAATTTTCATGACACTTTTAGTGTTGCTTAATCAATGGAATGAAATGCAAGAAGCAGAAGAACAATTTTGTATTAAACAACTTTGTCTCCAAATGAATGTTGATTTGATTTTATCCTGCTTTTGTCATAACAAACATTACGCTCATCTTCCACGAATGGAAAAGTTTACGAAAATTGACAAAATTGGTATTAAAAAATTGCATCATATTCAAGATTTGTTGAGTTCACAAATGAATGTTTTTTATCAACCAAATCTCGAAAGAATTAATTTAAATGATAACATAATTGGAACTAAAACCTTTGGAATGAATCAATTTTCACTTGATTTCACCTGGAATATGACAAATAATGAATATAAAATGAAAAATTTGACTTTTATTCATGCAGAAAAACTTGGAATTGATTACAAAAGTTCAATTCAATTAATTTATGATTTGATGACGCAAATGATTGATGAAAATCCTGTCATAGTTTTGCCAAATCTTGCAAAACTCATCGATGTTCTTGATAATAATGAACAATTTAAATGGATAAATAAAAAAATGTTTGCACTTTATGAGACTGTTTGCAGTGAAGACACAATTTCACATCAATACATTATTTATTTATTATGTCGTTCATCAGCTGTTCTTGTACCTTCACTTAGTGAAATTCAACAGTTGATACCAATTATTATCAAATATCTTGGCTGTAATCACATGTTTGTCAGAAATGCAACACTTCATGGACTTTTTTGTCTCTTTGAATCACTTATTAAGACAAATACAACAATTGGCGCAATTAGTGATGAACTAAAATTGCTTAAAACAACAATCGTAAATTATACAAATAAAAATGGAATTGTGTATGAATGTGCATCAACTTCAACATCACCCGAACATGATAAACTTGTTTGGAGCATGAATTTCTATGTAATTGAAAATACTTTAAAGTTTGGTGATTGCAATGAACTTCTTATTGATACAATTATATCAGCAAACAACATTTTGAAACGATCAAATGATATTGAATTGTATTTCCTGATAATTAATGTGAGTAGAAATTTTAAAAAACTTTTAGTAAGAGGTTTAGAGAAATAACCAAAAAATACATTACGATTTCTGCTTAAACGTCTTTTACAAGCCTAGAAATTGATTTTCTTTAAAAAATAAATGATGAAATCACTTTGATTTTTTAAATATCAATATTTGATTCTTCAAATCTGAAGATTATAAGCACTGTTTTTTTTTATAAAAAAAAAAGCATTTTTGTTTTAGCAAATTTAATATTAGTTTAGTAAATTAAATATAAGTTCGTAACTAACGCAATAAGGTTCATGAGAAAAACTTGCAGTATTTTGAAGTGTTTTATCGCCATCGATATCAGCAAAGAAAAATTAGCGCTGAGTCTGCTATATGTTAAGAAACAGCATTCCTAGCTTTAGCAAAGATAAAAAGACTAAAAAACTGCCATGAAGTTTAGAACAACTTCCTAATACTATTTTTAAATCATCAATCCTAATAAGGATTAACAATTGACCAAATAATTGACCGTTTGTCAATTGACCAAATAATTTTTGACAAATCGATGTTTGAACAAGAGAACTTCAAAGGAGCTCATTTTTTATTGAATTACCCAATAAAACAAATCTGTTTCTACTTTCAACTTTGCTTTCTTGCATTATAGCGTTAATAATTCAATAATCATTGTGTCTTTAAGTGTGGTTAAAATTATTAAACTACAGACATTAATCTAAATTAAAATTTTTTAAATAACAATTTGTCTTAGAAAAAATTAGTGGATGAAAGATTTCGCCATTGAATCCAATCTCCTGATTATTTTGATTGAAATAGATAATTAGTTTTTTCGTGAAATATTTGAAGTTTAAAAATTTCATAAATTCTCATTTACAGGGTCTTGAACGTTTAATAATAGTTAATGAAGAAAATAAACCATATCGTGAAAAAGTCGAAAAACTCGCTCTCGATCTTCTGAAAAATGAAAATAAAAATTTTTCAATTGGAGGTTTAAAACTTCTCGTGACGTGCATGTATGTTGGATCATTGCAGCAACTTGAGAATACAGAAAATTCAAATGGAATTGTTCAAGATGAGCCAGAAATTGTGATGCAATCGACAGAAAAAATTGAAATTTTATTTAATCGAATTAGAAATTCAACAGCTGATGAAGCAGAAATTTTTGGAAGAGTTCTTGGGAGAATTTTGAAAGATTTATTGCCGCCAAATGAAATTCTAACGAAAATCATCAAAGAACTTTTGATATTAAATCAATCAAACACAATTATCATTTCAAAAATTATTCATCAAGTAAGAAAATTTAAATTTTTGTTCAACACTTATTAAAAAAAAATTTTCTTTTAGGTTTTTCGAACTGCAATTGATTCATCATTTTTAGTACTTTTACAAGAATGGCTCATTTGTTCTTTGCCAAATTTTCTCACTTATCCAAATAGAAAGAAGTCAATTTTATTTCTCAATTTAATTTTCATGTCATCAACACTCAATCAAAATCTTTTAAAACTTTTTCCACTCTCACTTGATGAAGAAATTTTAGAATCAGATTTATATCACATGTTTATTGTCAGTGCTAAAGATTTTTATGATCGTCTATCAGATAAACAAAAATCAGCTTTTCGTGATGCTTTTAGTAATCGACTTATGACTTCATCAACTTCACCAACTAAAAATTTAAATGAAATTTTTCTTCAATCTTTATTAAAAAACTTACAGTAAAATTTTGTTCTTTAATTTGAAATTGTTTGAAAATTATTAAATGCGGATTAGAACGAAAATTTTAATAAAAAGTTTCCACTTAGAAATTATTCTAAGAATATTTCTTCAAAGCAAGGGGTGCGAACTTTTTCAAAAAAAAAAAAAAGATCATAGTTATCATTGAAAAATCTAGAAAAATAAAAATTTTGTATGGGAAACATCAAAAAATTAAATTTGATTTTTTGACTTTTTGATGAAATTTTTGAATTTTTGATACTT
>JACWBX010004169.1:17953-28019 GCA_014622435.1 Polypedilum pembai
AAAAAAAAAAAAAGATATAGAAAGTACACGACCACGGATCGGAGTACTTAAGCGCATTTTTGTCGCCACTGATCAGTGTTTATTAACAGATTACAGAATTAACTGATTCGTTTCTAACCAGAAGCTTCATTTAAAATAAATATAAAAAACTCTAAGTTTTCTGAAGCAATTCAGGTTTTCAAATTCATATTAAAGAAGTCTTTCATGATTTTTAAATATTAAATATTTGAATTGAAATGAAAGAAAATTTTCGAATCATAAATTTCGCGTCTTTAAAACGTTATTATTAAATCGTTATTGTTTTGATTTTATTTGCATTAATGGAGTCCAATTTATGAAATTGTGTCGAACGAATTAAATCGATTTATTCTTTTCATTTCATTTTTAACAAAATAAATTGATCTGAAAATAACGGTTAAGTCAAATTCAAAAAAAGATGCAAAAAATCAGCCGAACAACCAGCGAAAGTGAACTTATAAGCTGCATTTTCTATACAAAAATGCGCTAATAACAAAATTGCAAAAAATTTTTGAAATTTTTCATACAAAAAATAATTTTTCAATGACTACTTTGTTTTGCTTATCAAAAGTTCTAACCCCTTGATATTAAAAAATCTTTTTTAAATTTTGAACTTGAAAATTTTCTGCGATGATCTTTTTTGTTGAGAAAACAATATAACTTTTCCACTACTTAATTTTTTGGTGGAGAATTTTCTTAAATTGGAGTTTTTTTGGAAGTTATTTAAAGCAAACTTTGAGATTGCTTGAAACGCAAGAAATGAATATACAAATAACTTTTGCATTTTATGAAATTCAAACAATTTATTTATTGAACTAAAGAAAAGTTTATAATTGATGTAAAGTTTGTCCCTATAAAGTCAAATTTATCAAAAGAATTGTTAACTAAAAATAAATAAATTATTTGTTATAAAATATTTAAATCTCTGTCAAAAATTGAAAATATCATTTTTAGAGCTAAAAAATTTAATTTTTTAAGGACAAACTTCAAGTCAGTTATCAAATATTATTTTTCTGTGTAGACACATTATTTGTATTTACTAAAAGATAACTCCAATAAAAGAAATATTTTATTCAAATATTTAAAACTTTAAGCTCTCTCAAAAAACTTTATTTCTCAGCTTCTCTTTTCAGCTTTTAAAATTTTTCACTTTTTAATTTTCTTCTCAGTTTATTTTCATCACTCGTTGAAACAACAAGAAAATTTTTTTTCGTAAAAAGTTTAAAAATAAGCTCAGAAAAGAGAGAAGAAAATGTCAAACAAATTAGTACTTTACTATGTCTCATCGAGTCCATCGTGTCGTGCTGCTTATTTAGTAGCACGTGCACTTGATCTCGATGTTGAACTCAAGTGAGTGTTTTTCAAGGTTTTGAAAAATGAAGGAAGTTTTAGAGATGTTTTTGATTTTACAAATTTACTTTTATTTGATTCAAAAATAATTAAAATGACAATCGACAGTTCTTCCACGGAGAAAAATATTTTATAACTGGCATAAAGTTTTTCGATTTATCCCTATAAAGTGAAATTTATAAGCGCAAAAAAGAAAATTTTTAAGTCTTTTCTTTTTCTTTTTTGCGCTTGTAAATTTCACTTTATATGGATAAATCGAAAAAACGTTATGCCAGTTATAAAATATTTTTCTCTGTGTCCTTTTTTCTCATCTTAAATATTTTTAAATTAAAATTTTTCTTTCTTTAGATATATAAATTTATTTCGTGAAGATAATTTATCTCCTGAATATTTAGCAATAAATCCATCTGGAACTGTTCCTTCTTTGGTTGATGGTGATGTGACAGTTTGGGATAGTCATGCAATTATGATTTATTTAACTGAAAAATTTGATAAAAATTCTCAACTTTATCCTCGAGATTTTCTAAAAAGAACTCTCATTAATGAACGACTTTTCTTTGAAGCGAGTTATTTATTTGCAAGACTTTTTGAAATTTGTGTAAGTAACAAAAGTTTGAAAAAATTTCATCAATAAATAAAAAGTTTTAATATAGGATCCACTTTGTGATGGACGTGAAAAGATAATTTCTCAAGATAAAATTGATCGAGTTATTCGTGGCTATAAAAGTGTTGAAGAATTTTTTATTGGTGAAAATGAATTCATTGCTGCTCCTATAATGACTTTAGCGGATTATAGCATATGGACAACGCTCATAACTTTAAATTATCTTGTGCCAATAAATCAAGAAAAATTTCCTAAATTGACAAAATATTTGAAAATGTTGGAGAAACATGAAAGTTATGAAATTAATCGAGACGGTGCTGAACGACATGCAAATTATGTTCTAAAATGTAAGTTTTAAAATTTTAAATTAAATTTTATTAATTTGAATTTTTTTAGGTCTCCATGGCATGGAATATAATGGAAAAATTGCAGTTGAGATTTTTAGAGAATCAAAAAATTATTCTCATATTATTAATGAATGGGATCATATTACAGCTAAAGAATTTGAAGCTAAAAGAGCAGAAAATAATGAAGAAGAAAAACTTGAAGTTGAAATTTATGATAATAATTGAAAAGCTTGGTACTATCAATCGAGAATTCTGTCAGTTAAGATTTGAAATTTTTATTGTGTTTTGCACACCCTTTTTCAGTAATTCGAACATTTTTGAAATTTCAAAACAACATCTATTACTGCAAGAAATATTAATTTTCAATTAAACAATAAGAATTAAATTTTTTCAAAATTACTTTAAACAAACTTTTGAAAACTCAAATGATTTCGAAAACTCGTAGTTGCATACCGCTAGACTTTCGGAATTCCTTAACGGTCCGATTGATAATACCAAGTTGAAAAGTTTTATTTTCAACCCTATGAAATTGATTTTAATGGTGAAATAATAAATTTGATTTTATTTCTTTGTTTTTGCTTGACGAAATAAAAGAATTTTATAAATTTTTCACATTCAGTTAATTGATCTATGATCGATTTAATATTTTTATGAAAAAATCTCAAAAGTTCTTAAATAAATTGAAAAATTTTCTTCATTTGATGACAAACTCAAAACCTTAAGTTATGGCTTTCAATTTTATTAAACATGAAAAATTAACATATTTGAGAGAAGTAAAATGAAAGTTCATTAGTTTTCCACTAAACTTGAAGCAAAAAATGAATACTTTAACCAAGGAGTGCGAACTCTTTCAAAAAAAAATATGAAAATTGCAAAAAATTTGTGATACTTTTCATACAAAAGATTATTTTTCAATGCATACTCTGTTTTGCTGATCAAGAGTTCTAACCCCTTGACTTTAACTTATTCCAGCGCGTAAACAAGTTTTAGCCATATGATACAGTGAGGAAATAAGAAATAGTAAAATGATGTATATTCAATAAAATATATAAGAATTTCAACCATCATATAATTAACTTTCTATAGCTAAAATATGGTCAAGTTTAAATCCGCAATGATTGACTTTGGTTAAAATTTTGTAATAAAATCCGCTAAAAACTTTGTTGTTTAAGTAAATTTATCTATGGATGTTGTACTAAATCACGATTGACTTGCAACAAAGAATATTCAAATTTTCCCTATATTTTAAAATTATCCAAAACACTCACCTTTGATAATCAACGAATTTCTACACCCATAAAAAAATTTTAAAAAAATTTGTTAAATTTGGCCAAAATTCTAATAAAAACTTGCTTAATTAAAATCCTTAAAAAAATTTATTAAATTTTAAAAAATAATTTTCTAAACCTCAAAAAAAAATTTTAATAAATATTTTCTAAATTTCAACAAAAAATTTGTAAAATCATTTTTAAATTTTTAATGAAATTTATGAAATTTTAAAATAATATTTATGTAGTTTTGACATAAAGTGCTCTAATCAGGCACCAAAAGACAAAAAAGTGACAGAATTTAAAGTTTCGTAAAGAAACTTGTATTTAAATTCTATTAAATTTCAAATAAATTTTCCTCTTCTTGATCTTTCTGTACCTGTTTGCTCTTGCGAAGTATATGTTTTCAAATTTGCTAAATCTTTGTTAAAATTTAAAACAATTTTTTAAAAAAAGTTTTAACAAAGATTTTTTAAATTTATTTTTATGAGTGTAGTCATTAACATTTCCTAAAAACTGTTGTTGATATTAGAAATTAACAATTGTTTTTAAATATTATTAATTTTATTTAATATTTATCAATTTTAGCGCTGATAATTTTAACAGTTTCAAGTGGTCGATCATTGTTGTCAGTTTCAACATTTCCCATTCTTTTTATAACTTGCATTCCACTGTGAATTCTTCCAAAAATTGTGTGCTTTGAATCTAAATGTTGGCATGGTGCGAGTGTTATGAAAAATTGACTAAAAGTAAAAAATTTATTAATAATCACAAAATTTTGATAGAAGTAGCAAATTTTTACCTTCCATTAGTGTTTGGTCCAGCATTAGCTAAAATTAAAATTAATGTAAAATATTTTATAAAAAAATAATTAAATAATTTTACCCATTGATAATATCCCAGCACCAGTGTGTCTCAAATCAGGATGAAATTCATCAGCAAACGTTGGTCCATAGATGGAACTTCCTCCTCTACCTGTACCAGTTGGATCACCACCTTGTATCATGAAATCAGCAATTATTCTATGAAAAATAACATCATTGTAATAACCACGACGAGCTAGCTCAGCAAAATTTCTGCAAGTGTTTGGTGCATGCTTCCAATAAAGCTCAACCGAGAAATCTCCAAGACTGAAAGAAATTTTTATTCATGAATTTTAAAATATCTTAAATAAATTTTATTTGACTTAATTAAATTTTTACCTTGTTTCAAATGTTACAAGTGGTGGTTGCCACATTTTATCAGGAATTCCACTTTGATTTGTCATTTTTTATTTTATCTTTTTGTGTAACTCTCAAATTTCTTTTGTTTATAAAAAATGCCGGTTGTTGTTTTGTTGATGAACAGTTTAAACTCGAATGTGCTGCTTATGAAAAAATCATATGTTTATATACAGAAATATTTTCACACAAACCGACTAAAAGTTTACAAAATTAAAAATTTTAATTTAATAAACTTTTCAGGTAAAATTTTGTTTTTATTTGTAAACCTTAATAATAATTTAAACAGATTCAATTGTAATTTATTAAAATTGACTTCGATTTATTCTCAGATTTCATTGAATTGTTAAAATAAATTTCGGCGCCAAAAAATTAACAAAAAGTGATTGAAAAATGCCAAAGAATAAGAAACTAGAAGACTCTGATTCTGATTCTGGTCCAGAAGATGTAAGTAGTTTAAATTTTAATAACTTTTTTACTTCATTTAGAAAGAAATTTGTAAGTCAAGTATTGGTTATTAATTTGTAAGATCAAAAACTTCTTCAAAACTTTTAATTTCATAAAGAAATTGAAATCAATTGAGGAAAAGTAAGGATTTTTAAAGAAAGTTCGAATTGCTGTAGAAAATTTTGAGGATTTTTTTCGTTGTTAATTTTAGAAAAATAGCCAAGTTGGCAATCTATTTAAAAGGCATTTGATTTACTAAAAAAATCAATTATTCACTTTCTAACATAAGGTCAGTAAAAAACCAAATGATTAAAACAGCAATCTATGCATATGCATTGTTGATTCATCAATAGTCAATAACTCTACATTAAACATGTTTTGAATTTAAAAAGTTTTTTTTAAATTAAAAAGCATTACAGATTCGTATAACTAAACTTACTTTGAAGAAATTGTTGGGAAGAACTTACTAGGTGTTTACAATTTCCCGGGAATTGAGAATTCCGGGAACGGGAAATTCCCGAGTTCTATTTTTGTTAAGAAATGATCATGACTGCTTGAAAAACTGGTAAAAAAAGATGTTTTCTGGATGATATAGAGTCTAAAGAATTTTCCCGATTTGTAAACCTCTAAAACTTACATGACTTTCTCTCTGTATCTTTCTACAACGAGCATTGTCTGCTAGCAATTTTTCCTCAATTTATAGTTTATAAGATTAAAAATCTTTACTTAGTGTTGCTACTATTCTGTAAATATATTTTTATCTATATAGACCTTGACAAAGACGTCTACAATAACGACACTGTCTTAAAAGTTTTCTTTTTTAAATTTTATTGAAAATAAAAAAAAATATTAAAATTCTAAACTAATTTAGAGAAATCCACCACAAAAGAAGAAAGCAAAGAGCAATGATGGTGATGAAGGAAAAACAACAAAAACGGATGATCAAGGAAATTCTTACTGGGAATTAGACAGAAATCGTCGTGTGAGTTTGAGTTCTTTTAAAGGAAAGCAGTATTTGAATATCAGGGAATATTATTTGGATAAAAGCAGTGGTAAAAAAAAATAAAAATTTTTATCTTTAAAATTTATTAAATTTATATTTTTATTTAGGCCAATGGCGTCCAGGAAAATCCGGAATAACTCTCACAAAGAAGGAATGGAATCAATTGTTGGAATTACAACCACAAATAAAATTTGATGATTAAATTTTTTTTTGTTGTTATTACATTTCATCGTAATAAAATTTTGGATGATCATATGGAATTTTTGGTGGCGCAATGTTCATTACTGACATTCTTTCATTTCTTATTTGTTGATCTTCATCAGCTATTTTTTCCCTTTGTTGTATGACTCTTTCATGCTCTTCATTGTGCATCACTTTTTCATATTTTTCATTAAATTTATCAACAGTTTCCATCAAATTTCCATAGAATTTCATTGGTGACATATTTTCACTTAAAAGTTCCATAATTTTATTAAATTCTTCATCACTTATTTCCTCAACTTTTTTATATTTTTCATCTACTTTTTCTTTACTTTTTATTGACATACTTTGTTGAATTAAAAATAATAAATATAAAATAATTAAAAATTTCATTTTCTTTCTTTAATAAAATGTCGAAATAAACTGAAAAATAAAAAGATGTTGTGACGTTTTTATAAAAACATCTGGCAAGTTTTCTTATATTATAAGTCAATTCTAGGAGCGAACAAATGTAATACAATTCTTTCTTAGCTTATTTTCACAAAATAGCTTTACTTTTATTTTGCCAAATTTGCGCTTTGTCTTCAATTAGTTTTGAAAGGATAAAAAATTAACTTATTGATGATGTATGATGGAGTTTCTTTCATAAATAGATAAATGAAAAGAAATTTCATGAGTTTGAAAATAAAATTTCTCTAAAATTACAAGGTCTACCATACTAGTTTCAGTGTTAGATATTAGAAAATTTGATAAAATTTAATTCTATGCAAAGGTTTTGTAAATAAGGCTAGAATTTTATTTGACATAATGAGACATAAAAAATATGACAATCAACCAATATAACACTTACAAATACAACAAAATTAAGTGAATTTAGGAAATTAATGAAACAAACTCTCTAACTGAAAAATTAAATATAATTTGAGAATCGCTCTCTTATATCTTGCAATATAAAAATTTTGTTTCGTTAATTTTCAAGTTTTGCAGGTAGTGTAAGTATTTGAACCCAGTTCATTAAATACAATTTGATAGCATAATTTCAAAGCAGATAACCTGAAATCTCTGACCATTGTTGTGTTCCAATGCACTAAAAATCTGAATAAAAATTTAAGTTATTAAATAGTTTTTAAATTAGTCTTTATCATGAACTTACTTTATGTCATATACTTAAATTTTTACTGATGATGGTTTTTTTAAATTTCTCGTATTTTTTTTTATAAAGTAAAGCAAACAAAAATATGCTAAAAGTCAAGAGTTCTACTTGAAAGCGAAAACAAAGTAACCATTTAAACTCAAAATTTTTGTATGAAACTAACAAAAATTTTTGTTGATTTGTTAGATTTTTTGTTATTTTGTTCAAAAAGTCTAAAAGTTCATTTTTAAGCTTTATGATATTCATTAACTGAAGTAAAATTTTTGTGAATTTGTAAGGATTATTCTTTGTTGTTAACCATGGGAATTTTCTGTTATAAATTTAAAAATTTCAAAAGGTTTCAAGTTTAATATAGTCGGTCAATCTTTTCTATCATTATCTGACAGTCACTCATATTTTCCAACATGTAAAATGTTTTGTTTGTGAAAAGTTTTATGTGAAACTTGCAAGTGCTTGAAACAAGCAAATTGAGCGGAAATTAAAACGACATGTGATTGAACGCTTTCAATTCATTCTTTCTATTATCAACAAAATAAACACTTGTATTTATTTTGCTTTATTTGTTCAACAATAGAGAAAATAAAAATGATGATGGTATTGGGTTGAGTGAGTGACAGGTTAAGTACATGTTGAATTCTTCCTTTAAGAGAAATGAGAATTTACACAGATTTATCTCACTTAAGGAAAATTCTCATTTGATGCTAGATTTATTACATAAATTTATCAACTTGAAAAATTCTTTTTATACCTTAATAATATTATTATTGTCAATTTAATTGTGTGGAAATTTCTTTTAACATTTTTATAAAATTTCTCTGAATAATTCTTAAATTTTTATTTTTCTAGTTAATGTGATAAAGATTAAATTTATGTGTATAATTTTAGTGCCTTTTACCAAAGGCTATTGATTTTTATAAAGAAAATTAGATTTATGCACTTGGATTATGACCAGTAATTTACTAATTATGCAAGGTTTTGCTTTTGAATTATTTTTTTTAATTTTAAATCTTTATTCAATGCTATTTTTCGATAGATATAGCCGCAAATAAGCTTAAATGGACATTTATTCACTTTTTTAAGTTTAATTAAATTTCACTTTGATCAGCTCAGTGAGAAATTTTTTTGTCCGGTGGCTGTCCTTCGTCTAGTCTGGTAGCCAGACTAATTTTAGTTCGGATCGGGGGAAATATTAGAAAATTCCGAACTAAATTTCTTACTGGGAGTAATGAGTAGTAATGAAATTTTTAGTGAATAAATAAATTTTCACCTAATAAAATTATCTAAATTTTCTTTGTGCCTTGAATTTCCCTAAACAAAGTCTCAACAAAGAACAAAAAAAATATTTTTCTTTTAACAAATTGCAGAACATCAATTGTCATTAAGTGGGCAGGTAGGTAATAAACTGATGCTCTAAATCTCATCAATTTTTACATCTCGACAGCAACCATCAATTGCAATAAAGCGCTCTATAAAAGCTTCAATTTATTTTCTACTCAATAAATGAGTATAACAAAACTAGTTGATGATGATTCAAGAAACAATTTGTCTATGAATGTTAATTCACCTTTAACATTCAGCTGTTTCTTTTTTTTCATCTTCATTTTACCTTTAAATATATGTGCCAAACATTCACATATGGAGAAGATGTGACAAATCTCGAAATATCATAGATGAGGTGAAAAAATGCAAATTTAATATTTAGTCTTCAGTCGGTCATTGATGTGAGTCAAGTTAAAACTTTAAATTTCTTTTATTTAATTAACATGGTGTAAATTAGTGCATTAAAAAATTAAAATGTCAAAAAGAAGACTTTTTAGTAAATTTAAACAATTTGCAACATGTCGTGTGAGTTTAAATTAATAATTTCGAATAATTAGAGAAGAAATAAAAAGAAGTTGCATAAATTTAGAAACTCAAGAGTGATGATACAAAATCTGGTTTTAACAAAGTAATAAAAAAATACTCTACACGTGTCAGTTCTAAACAGGGCTTAAACTTGTTTTTCTTTTCTATTTTTGATTAGAACTTCTAATCAAGAGAGAAAGAATTTCTGTCTAAATTACTTTAACTTATTCTAAAGTGCACTAACGTACTCTAATGAAGTTTAAATTGGAAGTTGTTTAACCTTGTTGTAACCTGCTGAATTATTTGGCAAAAAAAACTTTTCTAGTTTTGTTACATTCTTCGTACAAACAAAATTTAAAAATTTTATTTAACCTTAAATTCTAAACGTCATAGTTCACAAGACTTGACAACTATTTGATTTCAATATAGTTTCAAAAAAAAATTATTTCTTTTATTTAAATTAATTAAAATTGAATAAAGCAGAATTTACCATGCTTTAAGCTAAATATGCTTTATTGAAGTTTTTAGCGCATTTTTGGAAAAAAATGCAGCTTATACATTCACTTTGGCTGGCTGGCTGGCTGGCTGGCTGGGTGAGGAATGAGATCTC
>JACWBX010004170.1:0-33263 GCA_014622435.1 Polypedilum pembai
TGCAAAAAATATTTTCTAAAATTTGGAATTTCACTTTTATTTCATAATGAAAACGTCTCATTTCACTAAAAATATCAATTATAAACATTGCTGAAGCGTTTCTACTACAATAGAAGCTTAGAAATTGACAAAAATTTTTGCATCGAAAATTTTGTTTGTTTACAAACAATGAAGAAAAAATAGCGAAAAACTGCTAAAAAAATTGTTCAGATTTTCTTTGCAATTTCAACATTTTGGCTCTTCTAATGTATTTAGAACAATTCTTTAGTGTTGTATTGAAGTAATCTAAGTGGTATAAGTACTGGGATACTCGTTTAAATTCAATTTTCTTTACAAAATTTTTATTTATAAACAATGACGAAAATGACGAAAAAATGACGAAAATAACGAAAAAAACGAAATGACGAAAAGTAGCGAAAGAAAAACGAAAAAAAATTTCTTTCGTCAAAGCTGATTTCCCCCTGACGGTATTTGAAACACAATAAAAATTTCAAATCTTAACGGACAAATTTTTCGATTGACAATATCAAGCTCAATTTTTTTTCGTCTATCCATTTTTTTCATTTCTTCCTTCGTCATCGATGATAGCTCGTTAATTTGATTTTTTAGCAGCTCTCTTGCTTTCAGGTGCTTCATTTATTCTCAGTTATTTATGGATAACAAAAATGACTATATTACTTAGAAAGATATTTCTTTTTATTTGATGCTCTCTCATAAGAATAAATTAAACTAACAGATAGCAATTTGCTTAATTAGTATTTATCAAAGAGAAATTAGCATTAATCAACATAATTTTTCATTACTTAAAAATAAAATATTAGTTCTTAAATGTTTTATGTAAAATGTATGGCCAAAAGATATGTTGTATGATATGTTAACGCAACTAACAAAAAAAGGATTAATGAAGTCTCACACTTCTCATCATAAGTTAAACACATAAATGATAATGATGAAACAAAATTGAACAATTTTTCATTGTGATTTTGAAGATTATCAGTCACAAATTAAATGTTCATTGTCATGAGTGAGACATGTATCCGCATTTATACGGTTGAAATAAAAATGAACGTGAACGTTTTCTGGTCATAAACGTGTCGTATTAGACATATTGCTTTTTTATTGAATTGAAATTGATAATTGATCGCTGATAATTTAGTACGTGCGTTAATTTTTCTCTTGAATGAGAACAGCAAGATGCTGATTTCATTAAACGATATATAGCGATAAATATTTCTCTTACGTTGATCGTGCTTCGATTAATTGATTTTAAATGTTGCTTGAGAATATATATGATACTACTAAAGATTAATCTTCTTTTTTGTCAGACCCGAACTAATTGAAAGTAATATAATTTTGCTACTTATTTTATTCGCATGCATAAATTCTTTTGACTATATAGGGTAAACGATCCTAATTTGGATAATTTTTCGTAATTTGATTTTGAAATTGATATTTCCTATTAGATGTTTGATCAACTTTAATTCTGACCAAAGTTTTGTATGTAGTTTTTCGGCATTTTTTAAAACATTGTTTCATGATTTACGCTAAGTAAAGAATTCACAAAATGGATTTATTTGCCGATTCTAATTATGGACATAGTTGTTTTTATCTTAAATTCACTATATTTTTGTTCACTTTATCTAAGCTGCATAATGCACGTTCTAACGAACGTAATCTAAATATGCTCTAACTAATACATTCAAGAGTTTACGTTCGTTATACGTAAACATCTAATTTCTGTCATCATTCACAACTTGTAATCTAACGATTAAAGTAGGTAAGATAGTTAAGAACGATGTATTTTAAAAGATTTGAGCGAAAGAAAATTTGCCAATTCTTTTGTTTACATTTTTGCCATGATGTAAACAAAGGACTTTAGAAAATGTATGGAAATTGATGATTTCTCAAAAGGTCACTTACCATACAATCGAGGGGGTGACAGCTTCGAAGAAAAGGAAGAAAAAATGAAAACGGAGAAAACGGAGAAAAAGTGTAGAAAAATGTAGAAAAGTGTAGAAAGACCAAAACAAAACAAAACCAAGTTTTGAAAAATTTCTTAAATTTTCTTGAATTAGGTTTCTTAGACCTATTTAGATTGTTTTTGCCAATTTTTTAAGTCTATACTGAAAGTTTGAAAACTCAAATCTTCGTAAATCATGAAATATTTATAAAATAAACAAAAATGAAAGTGTAGAAAGTGTAGAAAAGTGTAGAAAAACGGAGAAAAAATTTAAATTTTTCTTCGAAGCTGTCACTCCCTCGCATACAATATTTTGAAATCTATTTCAAGACAAATCGAATGGTATATTCATCTTTTCGATTGGTCAAATATTTTTCGAGATATGAGCATTTTAAAAAAGTCGCCATATTCGAATCGATAAGTTTTGTCGCTCATAACTTTTTAACTACAAAGAATAAATCAATTCTGCTTGTGTTTCTTGAAAGTACTCGAAAGAAACTTAATTTACAGCATACAAGCGAATTTTTGTCAATAGAAAAGTTTTGCAGAAGAATTGCTTCTAAATTTTTGAGCTGAAAAAGACAAAATTCAACAAAGACTTTGAAGTGAAATTAAAAATATTTAATGATAATGAATCAGAATCAAATATATCTTAAAAACTGCTCAAAACATTTTAAAGTAATGTACTTTTGACCGTTTGTCAAAAGCATTTGTAGTTTTGTAGTAATAAAGAATCTTGTAAAACATTGCTTACCCTATCCGTTATCAATTGAACAACCTGATAGTTATAAATTTTTTATGATGTTTATAAAATTTTTTATAAAACTTAAAAATTTTTTTTTCATTGCTTATAAATTTAGATTTATAGAGACAAGTCGCAAAAACTTTATATCAGTTATAAAATATTTTTCTACGTGTATAATCTTTTACACTTATTAGCTAAATAATGATATTTAAGTTATTTGTAAACAAATTTTATAAAGTTTGAACGATTTCAAACATTTGTAGTGCACTTTCCAAGACTTTTCGGAATCCTCTAACGGTCACGTGAAACCACCAAGTTTTTACAATGATCAATTTTACTGAATGTATGTTTTTTTAAAAATATTTTCAGACCACAAGAAGAATTTTTCGCCTTAATGAAGTATCTGCTTTTATTTTAATTCGAAATTAAATGGAAGAAACCACTTGTCAAATTGAAAAATGTTGCCATTGAGTGATCAACAATTTGAAAATCTCTATTTAATAAATTAATAATCGTGACAAAATCGGTCTTATGTGTGTCGATAAATCTTGTTTTCTTAAAAATATTCTCTCTTTTCAATGGATTTTTTAAATGAATTAAGCAAAGGTTCTTAACAAGGAATAACATCGATTTATTCAACTGTGTTATGTCATATTAGCATTATTTTATCGATATGCATGTAATGTGAGTTTGGTCTCATTTTCATTCTCTTTTGAACATCAATCGCAATTTTAGCTTGATTTAACGTTTTAATACCTTAATGGTTTCTCATAATTCAAAATGTTGCTTTTGTTACACGTGTGGGCGAGAATGAAAAAATGTTGAGACAAAACGCACACAAGAAAATATTTATAAAGTTGAATTAATTTAAGATTACAATACAGGATAACCATCTTAAAGTGCTTTAATTCCCATGAATATTCACAAACAACCACTACATGCATCTCTAATTTATTATGGAAGCTCGAAGATTTTGTCTTTCTTGCAAGTGACAATTTATGTGCAAATTAAAATGCTATAAAAACAGTAGGGAAAAAAGAAAAAATTTAAAATGTAATTTATTACAGTGGAAATGAATTTATGTGCAGTGTACACTTTCCTTGTGGAAAAAAATGCACCGTGCATAAGCAAATAAATTCAATTCCGCTATGTTTAGAATTGAAGTAGATTTACATTCTTGTTATTTTGAGAAGATTAAAATAATTAATTTTATTAAAATGTTCGAGTAACAAGCAATTAAGAGCGATGAAAAATATTTCTCCTTCCACAGTTTATTAATATTTTACTTAAGCTAAAATCATAAGTCGAAACTTCTATTTATGCAATGAAAATTGATATTTGAATCGTCTATCCAAATTTGGCTCACAACTCACAATCATCAATGCTCACGTCTTATCTAGAAAATTGTTTTACTTTAATTCTATATGATTCAAGAGATTGAATCTCTAGAGCAACAATTATGAAGAAGAGAAATGTATATTCTTCGGGCATTTAAGTCTCTTGTCTCTTGATCTTTACTCTCTTTTTTCACTGAAAATAAAACAGTCAAAGTTTATAATCAATGTTTTTTTTACTTAATGTTTTCTAGATCTAATGAAATTTAGTAAAATAAATTAAACATTTTGATATTATGCTTAAATCTAATCTATAAATGTTCTGATGGATCCTAAAAACCATGAAAAACATTTGTTTATGTTTTAGTTTGTTAAAAAATATTTATAAAAATTTGATCTTGATGTTTTATACTCAATGTTGCACTTAAATGTTTCCTAATGCTTCACCATCTTAAGATCAACTCAATCTCCTTTCGTTACTCTCTTTCACCTGTACACTTGTCTTGAACTTAAGTTCATTGAGAATTCAATGTTTTCAACACATTCTCTCTTGGTAAAAAAGAGAAGTGTTAAAATCTACCACACAAAAGATGTACAGAAAGAATAGCTGTTTAGTTTTGTTGTGACTTTCATTCGAAACACTTTTATTTCGCAAAATGCTCGGTTATTCGAATCAAGTATTCAAAGTGTAGATTGACTTAAGAAAAAATGTACATTATCATTCAATTTAATTGCTAAAATTGTATTTTATAGCAGCCATATTTTGTGTAGTTTTTTCTTCCAAAATGTGAAAGGAGAAAAGTGTTCGATTAAATGTAGAATTGCACATAAGACATGAAGTGAAAAAAAGAAATGTGCAACAGGTTATTGGCGTGTGTGCATTTTCTTTAAATCATATTTAATGTGAGATACTTAAAATATTCATTTAGATCAGTGCATTAATGTTATTCGGCACGACAAAGAGAAGAAAAGAGTGCATCAGAGACTTTAGTGCTAATTAAGGTTTTAAATAATTTTTCCTTCATCTCTCTTCCGATGATAAATCTCTCTCAAATACGTACAATAAACTTTAATTTATTTTAAAAAGTGAGTAGCAGTACAGTAAGAGTGAGAGAAGAGAAGAAGTGCATAAAATGAAATAATAATCTTTGAAAGGAAGATATTAAAGAAAAAAATTCATTAACGAGCAATAAAAGTCGATTCATGATATAAAGCAAGAATTACATTTTTTCGATACTTTGGTGGGCTAGCAGTTCAATGTTTGTTTGTGTTTAATTAAAAAACAGAAAATTTTATCCCACATTAATAGCTGTTGAAAGTTCATTTTCAATAACCAATTTTTATCGGACATCTGTTAAAAGTGAGGATAAAGGAAGCTAAAAAGATATTTTTTAAAAATCATTTTACATTTTTCTTTGGTCAAGCGATGTGTGAGTAGTGTATAAGAAAAAGAAGCAATAAAGTGAATGTGAAATTAAAGAAGGAAAATGAAATGTAATAATATTTAAAAAGTCACTATAGTGCTTTTAGTGAATTATTTAAAATAAAAAATATTTTTATTGAAAGTTTTTTACCTATAGGCCATTGAGGTTAATCAAGGCTAATTTTAAAATATAAAATCGGCAATTAGCGACATCACATCTCATTAATAATCGTCTTTTGTCGCTCTCTCAGATTGTTGGAATATTTTTTTTAAATTGAAAGAAGGAGACAATTTTAAAGGTAAGTTTTGTAAAAGAAAAAAAAATGAATGAAACATTAATTGTGAAATTTTATGATTTCATCCAATTCGATGACATTTTTAAATTGCAAAGACAATTATAATATCAATGCTGGTTATCAAGAGATTTGATAAATTTTTATATTTCGAAACCGTTAGGAATTTATTTCCACATTATTCATAAAAAATATTTGTTTCAAATTTCAACTTATTCAATAGAAAATATTTTCATGCAATTGTGATTAACTTGAAATATAATTCAAATATTGCAAGTTAGATTAATTCAAAGAAATTTATTTAAGTGTTAGGCAACATAAGAAAAAGATCACAAACTAATAAGAAAATGGCAAATGGAATTTTAGTAAAATATTCTTCCTTCAACTCTTAAATTCACTGTTTGTCTATGGAAAAATTTATTATTATAATGAAAGCAACTATTTCAAGAGAGACACATTAAAAATGTTTGTTTGGCTTTAAAGTGCTCTCAAAACATACTCGAATTTATTTACTTTTTTGTGCTTCAATTGCCACAAGTAATGAAATAATTTCTCTTTTCTCTGAAATGGCTTCAGGTGCTGATGCGGCTATAAATTGCCATTTTACTGTTTTTAATAAAAAAAGTACTGAAATTTTTGAAGCGTTTAAAAGAAAAGTACAAAAGAGTGCCGACTGACTGTCATGGCCTTGAGCTATACAACTTTTTTTTCTCTTTTGCGAAAATTTCCCCCGAAAAAATTGTAAATTTCACCCAATTCTATGCCATTATGACTTTCAGTCTTTTTAAAATTATTAACCTGCAATCAGAGAAATGGAAAAACCAACAAATAAAACTGAATGCGCATTGATTGTACATTGAGATGTACGCGAGAGAGAGAAAAAACTGATGATCATTATTATCGATTTTTATGGTATAGCGAAATGACTGATTTTACTGTTAATGCAACACCGCGGAAGAAACTAAGCAAGCAAGCTAAGTTTAAGGTCAATTGCCATCAAATATACACTTTTATTTTAATGCCTCTATAGGTAGCGTAGAAAAAATTGCGATGAAAAATTGAGGCCTTTCATCAATCGGGTAAGAGAGACACAAAAAGCAGGAAACAGTTCGAACGTCTTATCTCAACTGTTTCTCTTTTTACGTGTTATTTATGCAAATTTATGAGGTTGCTTCCATTAACAAAATGAATAAATGAAAAAAATTAATGTCAACGATTCTTAATTAAAGAAATTGAAAAAAGCGAAGTAATATTTAGAACAAAGATTAGCGGAGCATAATTATGCAATTTTCATCCTATCTGCTTTACTATTTTAATTCTATTTGAATTTAATAATGACTATTGATCGAGTCAACGTGTTGCTGAACCTGTTTATCTACTTTACGCATTATTTTTCAATAGCAACATTTTGCTCTTAAACGCTAATGCTTTACATGCCGCTCTGTGCGAATAATTCATAAATTTTTTCTTCTGACTCTTGCGCGCGAGAACATTCGTGTGCAAATATAAGTTGTACTAAAGAGAATCGTGCATGTTACTTAACTAGTGAGTAGTTTTTCTTATAGTCTCGTTGTCTAAACTAGAACTCTCTCTCTCTTATTTAACGTTTTACGTCCCATAGCAATCATCATCATCATCATCCCACTCGTCGTAAATTATTAACGAAATTGCATCGAGTGAGCATATTTCTCTTCTTTTTTTGTATATGTCGATGAATAAACAGAAATAAATTAAGACTTCTTTTGAAAACCATGGTTAATAATAATTTTTACAAAAACTTTGAAAAAAGGAAGAAAATTTACTTGAAAGCTAACGGTTCAAAAAAATTTAGCTCATTTGTAGGAAATTTGTTTTAAATTTTACTAAAAATAATATCAATCAAGGTGAGCTTTGAATAAACAAACAACTCATCATCATGAAAGAGATAAAGTTGGCAGAATGTAAAATGAGAAGTTAAAGATTCTTATCTTTTATCTTATAAACTGCATATATTTGTATGCATGCATATAAATACGTAGGAGAGCAGAAGCAAGTAAAGATGCAATCATATATGAGAAATTTCCTTTTTATACACACACTGGTTCACTTTATATTTATTTATTTTATTTTAGAAGGTGATTCAAGTGTATATTTTTCATGTAAAACTTCTTGGGAACGAATCACGGAAAGAATGTGAAGAAAAATATTAAATTAAATACACAGTGAAGAAGGGGAAGAATCATATTTTTTTCTACTGCACATAATTCTTGTATTTGTTGATAATTTAGAGCGTTTGTAAATATAAAAGAGAGATTGAGAAGGAAAAAGAAATATAAATTATTCTGTTTGAAAGGCTGTAGTTAGATAGCGAGAGAGTTGATGAGAAAAACTTATCATGAAAGTCGGGCTGTGACACAAGTTATAATCACAAAGCTGACGCTACGTAATGTTGCATAAAGATGATTTTAAGAATGTCATGTGTGAATCATACGCGAATAAGTGAGAGATAAATTGCTACCTCACTTTATAAGAAGATTTATAAAATGTATGAAGTTTATGTGGAACAACAAAATATGTATTTGAACGAAACCAGTTTTCCTTTGTTGATCTTTAAAAAAAGTTATACTACTTTGCAAAAACAGAACTTCTCTCTTTCTCTCTGTTCTTTTCTTATTCACCTTACTTTTATTTTTTTTTCTTTCTAAATTATTCATTTATTTATTCTTCATTTTTTGTGTACAGGAGCAGTGTATAGAAAACTTTCATTTCAAAACAGAAAAAAATGATCATCAAAATAAGATTGCAAATTTGAAATCATTCTACTTGATGATGCAAACACAAGATTCTAAGAACTGGTATTATTAAAGTAAATTGTGTGCAATTGAAGAAAAATTTTTACTTTTTACTTCTTCAACTTAAAAATACATTTTAAAATTTTGCTAAAGCAATTGAAGCAATTGAGCAGCAGGGAACAAAAGCTCATTAATTTTCACGTCAAATTAAGTCAAGAGTAACTAGAGTTTAAAATGACTTTAATTAGAACAATTAGATCGAGATTGTTTTTGCGTACAATAGTTGTTTTCCTTAATTTCCACTTATAGGTGTGTATTTATGTATCAAACGCATTCGAGTGAAATAATTTCTTACTATGTAGCTGATTAACCAGGCAGCATCGAAGCTTGCGTATGCAATCATGGTAAGATATTAAATATTTGATAACGACAAGATTCCAAACCAACAAAAAAGTTACTTCAACAGCTTTATATAAGTGTGCAAGAGAAATATTTTAAAGAGTTGTATACAAGCAGAGAGAAACATGATCTAGACACAATTACCTACCTCTCCTCTCTTTTTACATCTCACAATTTCGCAGAACTCCAATTAATTTTCTGATATATCACGAACGATATTCACATAATTATACGATACATACATAAAAGATTACTGTTGTGTATGAAAAGGAGAAAGAGAGAAGAGTGCTCAGATTTTTGTTGCAGGGCTGTTGATGAATGTTTTCGACATTTGCACAACAAAGCATCTCGAGTTGTTGACTTTTGTGCAGGAGGTCAAATTGCGAAACGCTCGAAGGATTAAAAACGAATGTTATGTTATGTTGCATTTATTTATGCATTACGCACACAATCGAAGCAGCAAAATCTAGCGCTTAAAGAAAAAAAAATGAAACAATTCAACCGTAAACATTGATCGATCGAGCGCAATTTTCCTTATATAAAAAAAGTTCTTATTTTCTCTCTTTTTTGTATTCGTCATTTTGATTATACATTGATGGCCAAGTCCATCAATACGGATGAGAGAATGTGAAAATGCCAAAGACGATGAGAGACAGACGTTGAAGAATTGTTGAGTTCTCTTACGAAACAGCGAAAATGACGACAAAAGAAAATTGCATTTAATGAACGATTTTATTTCCAATTATCAATTTGGACCATCGTGAAATGACCATTTTAGCCAATTTACTTGCTTGCCGCGGTCCTTTAAATTTAAACAAAACACAAGTAAAGTACATTTTGGCTAAGTATGGGGTGTAAGTTTATTTTTGTGTGTATGTGTGTGCTGTAAAAGAATTAAGAGAAAAATTACATAAATTTATGTGTCGTACTCGATGAGCTTCAAACGCGATAATTTTAATACATTACGAAGGAATCTCACTCGTGCATAAATGAAAGAAAGAGAAGAAAAGTTGAAGCTAACGATTTCGTAATGTGTGCAATGTAATTTAGTGCAAGATACAGTTAGACGCGACTCTCATCAAGTATTATGGCTGCACCACAAAATTGCATCATTTCACTGTAATGAAGAATTTTTCTTTATCTCGAAATAACTTTGACAAGATAATTTTCTATAGAGCGAAAGCACTTTCCTGTATTTAACGCAGCATAAGTGAATGAACGAGCGATTCCGACAGTTTGATTGAAGAAACTATTAAGTATTAAGTAAGGGGGACTGTCAACACTCTTTTTCTCTTATTGAAGCTTGCTCTTTTGTAGATTGAACAAATCTAAAATCAACACAGGATGATGATGATGTGAAATCGTGTCACAAACATGAATAAAAAGTAACTTGATTCATTCCTCTTTTTTTTTCTTTTTTTAATTTACGATTGAATGGTCATCGCATTGTGTTATTGTATATATGTCTCAAGAGAACTCTCTTGTCGTGAAAAAAAGATAAATTAAAGAAAAGAAGTCAAATTAATTTAATTACGTTATGGATGATTTCGCGTTTAAAAAATGACGGGACAAAAAGGCAGCAAATTTTTGCTTGTTTCTTGTTATGGTGGTCGTTATTTGTATTTGGCAGATTGTCTTCTTCTTCTACTTGTCGTTCATTCTCTCTCACTCATCTCGTTGTTGTTCTTCTGTTAAACAAAGTTATAACATTTAAGATAATTGTCTCTTTTGATTTGTTCCATTGAAATGATTCTTTGTATGAAATTTAATGTGACTCTTGTGTATTTCGTATGTGGCGAGTTTTTGTCGCTTCTTGAATATTGTCTTTTTGACTAAATCTTTTTCATTTCTCATTTGATTTTAGAGGTGAGAAAGTTTTATGACCTTTTCAAAAATTCAAATAGAGCTGATATGATGAAAAGAATCAAATTAAAAAAGTTTTTATCTTCATCTGCAGCTCGTTATATTTATTTATTTAGAAATTAAATTCAACTCTTCAAAGATACATAAATGTTCATATAAAATTCTCATTTCCCCCAATTTAATCATGTTAAATTCACTTTTATAGCTTGAGATTACGGCTTCTAGCCTAAACTGAACCACTTCTTTTTAAATGAATTTTAATGACATTTCACTAATCAAGAGCAGGTGAATTAATTTTTACTGTTTTTCATACATTTAAAGTTATACAAGAACTAGATGATTTAGTAGTCATTCAAAGAATTTAGCATAAAATTTGTAAGTCAGATTTTTTTAATGCAATAAACTTTATATTTCAAAAATAACGATATTTTTAAATTCAAATTTGATGTTATAAAAAACGTTCAAAAAAATTTCTCTTTCTACTGTCAATTGTCACACAAGAATTTTTGTTCGATTCGACACAAAGCCTTTAGTAAATCCGTGAATGACATTAGATATTTCTTAAATACTTTTCTGTTTCTTTTCTCTTAATATTCATTTCAATTTTTGCTTTTTTTCTTATTCTGGACATTCATTAAAAATATTAAATGTCTCACAACAGAGTAAATACATATAAATCAGGTTTTGAATTACTGAGAAGAGAAGCATTTGAGATGTACAACAAAAAAAATTGTATAAAATGTTTCATTGCTGTCGTTTATATAAAACAGATAGCAGAAATCAAAAATTAAATGCAGGTCAGCAGCTTCCTACAAGTTAAAGAAGGTAAGAAAGAGAGGAAAACTTTAAAGAAGCAGGTTTTTGCGATCTGATTATATCGCTCGGTCATATTTGTTAGTTTTTTACCTTCATTTCTCAGACATTGTATATTACACAGTGAATGTTTCAAATTGACAAAATTCTCTGCCGAGTCATTAATT
Source organism: Polypedilum pembai (assembly GCA_014622435.1). NCBI lineage: Eukaryota > Metazoa > Arthropoda > Insecta > Diptera > Chironomidae > Polypedilum > Polypedilum pembai. Next base: position 11,769 of record JACWBX010004170.1, read on the forward strand.
GCATTTGATTTGAGCTTTTCACGAACATCAACAGCATGTTACTTAATATAACACTAACAATGCAAGTGATTTTTACCATTTATGACTGATAATGACAAACGAGTTTTCCGCATTTGGTATTAAATGATTCTTCTTTTTTTTGCTTCACACAATTACAATACATTGCTTAAAAAATTACGACACTTTAGAGCTAATAATAATAATTTATTATTTGAGATATGAACAATGTATAGTCTTGCTTCATCATTCACTTTCATTCCATCAAATTGTATTTTGTGATGATGATTGGAGCTGTACATAGTTTTTAATTGATTGGTAAAAACTGTAATGTGAAATTAATTTATGTGCATTCAATTTAGTCATCACATTCCATTCAGCAGCAGATATTTGACACTCTCACTCCTCACATGAAGCTTTTAAATATACACAAATATAATAAAAAAGTTTTTATGATGATATCTATTAAATAAAAGAGAGAGAAAATGTGGAAATGAGAGGTCATTAAAATAACAGTAGGGTTTAAGTAGTGTTCGTAGATTGTTTCGAGCTCTATTCTATCGCAATCAAACATGACAAAAGCCATAGCGCGCTTAGATCACAAAACAAAATGAAAAACGGCTTTTTGATATCGCTTAAAGCATAACTCTGTCTTTGAGAAAAATAAATTAGGGATTATTCTAATTAATAACATCCTTATCAAGCGCATTAAGCAAATTGTTATCCCATTCGAAGCGACACTGACTGTGCTTGAAGTGAATTAAGAGAACTAATGTGAAAATGATAGAGAATTTATTAATTTTCGATAAATAATTAATAATCATTACGAAGAGCTTTCTCAAGTCTTTTGACTGCTGCTGTGGCTGCTACGAAGTTTAATTACATATTCATAGAAATGACGAATACATCTGCATATATTCCATTACATACACAAATGTAAATATACTCTCTTTGCCTATCTATTTAACCAATAGCGCGCTCAATCCAATTTGCATAAATTAAAATCCATCCACTGAGAGCTTATTCTATCTATCTACCCAGTCTCAGTTGTCTCGAGTTGAGATTAAAATCAAATAGTCATAAAAAATTAGCCATTAAAAATTATGTATTTTAAATTAAAATTGAATTGAGCTCTTCTCCTATTCTATCTATCTCTCTCTCTCTTTCTCTTTCGATTATTCTTTTATTTTCGGGGCTGATATTCATCATAACTTTTTTATTTTATTTTATTGATGCTTGCTCTTCGTGTGCCGCGAGTTGGATGGAAAAAAAATCGATGAACATGTAGATGATGATAACAAGTTTGACAACAGCGGCATAGGGTTGACAATAAAAGTCTGTAAAATTTCTCGCGCGCAAAATTTCTATTTCTTTTTATATGTATGAGACAATAAAGAATTTTAATCCTCTCTGCCTCATTATAAAATTGCTAATAAAAAATTCTTTACAACCTTTCATCAAAGTCGCACAAAATTCTACTTTTTATTGCTCTCGCTTCATCTAATTCCATCTCTTCTTTTTTTTATGGATGAATTTATGATACAATATCTGTTGTTTTTCTCGCATCACAAAGGTCTCGATCGATAGATAGTCTCAAATCTGACTAAATATACATGATTTGGGATTCTTTTTAAAATATTCGCAAACAATGAAGCTAAAGATGGTTAATTACTTAAGATCATTAAGCGAGACTTTTTAAAGCTTGTTTTTCTCGCTCTATGATGAAAAAAAGAAGTGAGCAAAGTACAAAATAAAACATTCGGCTAGAATCCTTAGTAATGATACAACACTGCAAGTAGTCTTTCTAGAAACTTGATTAAAAGCCAATTAAAAGTATATTGTATTGATTTCATGTATAAGATAGTCACAACAGTATTCTGCAATTCATGAATTAAATTTAAAGTTAAAAAAACTGTAAAATGCATTTCATTCAATTCTCGCATCAATCAATTCTCATCCTACAAGCAAGCAACAAATTAAATACCTCTGTGGACCACAATTTCACTCTTTCATGACTGTAGGGCTCTGATACAGAATATTTCACATCGTCGAGTACAATTTATGAAAATTGCTTTTAATTTATTTTTCGTGATTCATTTGTTGAAGAGAAAAAAAATGAGAGAGTGTACAAGAAGTCGAGAGAGCAAATTGCAATGGCTTAATGCATTTAGAGCGTACCTGTTTCATATGGAGCATATGTAGCTTTAACTCATAGTTGAAGATCACTTAATTTTATTGGATTTTAAATAGTTTACTAAGTTGTATTTAAATAGTTCCTTTATTTGAAAATCATCGACCTTTAGACTCCATTAAAATTAATTTACTTTACTCTCTCATATCCAATATTATTAAAAATAGCACAAAAGACAAGCAGACAATAAGTTATTTTATTTTCAGTTCAGTTCTTACAAGACTGTTGCGCATTATGGCAAGTCGTTTTGCACCTACATACATAGCGAACATGTTTAAGTACTAGTCTGTAAGCCAGCAGATATCTGTAACATTTTCTGTGGTACATAGACTAGCCATTAGTAAAGTGCAATTATGAATGATAAATTGGATGATTGAAGCTTATGCATTTTCATTTATATATGGTCATGAGAGTGAATTGCACGATTCGAACATGTGCATTTCCTTGCCTTTGCATTCTTCTTTAATTATTTTCAATTTTCACTGCAATTCATTAAACTTTAGTCGTTGCTGTCGTTGTCTAGCTTGATGAACGTGCATGTCGTTTAAATGCCACATTAATAATGATGAAAATTCCACTTGTAAGCAAACTTGTTCTACCACCTTCTGCTTGTTCTTTTCTTGCTGTGTCTCGAATTTCAATCAACAATGATGCTACTCTGCATCGCTATTGATTTCTAATCACTCCATCGATGTAGTTAATTTCATACCAAAAAGTTGATTGGCAGTGATACGTGTAAATGTAGAAAATTTTAATTGAAATACTGTCATAATTTTCTACAACGAACAAGAATGAGATCGATCAGTAGAATATTGTCTAAATGCAATTTCATTATAAATGGAAGTGATTTTGTTGTCACTATATTCTTTTATTTTTGTTTCTAAGAATAAGAGCAAACTTGTTGTTGTATGACATACTTGTAAGAAATACTATTGACTAGCTACCGACTGTATCTTATTGATTTTTCTCGTTTGCTTCGTAAAACTTACTAATTTATATCAAATTACTAATATTTTGTGTCAAATAAAATTATGCTCGATAGGCGGAATAATTTTTTTATACCCACAAAATTGTGTCGGAACGAATAAAATGAGCGACAAATAATAAAATATCAAATTTTCGTGTAAAAAGCCCACAATCGATCAATTTCTTGAGGTAAATAAAAATTTCGTTAAACTTCAAAAGAATTTTTCATTTTCATGTAAATTAATAATTGATTGAATAAAAAAAGAGAATTTCAAAATAATTCACTTTCAGTTACTCTCTTGAGTTTCAATAACGAAACTCTCACTTGAAAATAATTTTAGTTAACTTTAAACTTTCATTTTATTTAGACATTTGGTATATTCGCTTGTCGACTCTTCTTCATTTTTATGGAATGTTTAAAATAACGCATCTGCTTATTGTATGGTTTTAATAAAAAAGAAACAATTCAGAAGCGAAATGAAAGAACGGAATGAATGTCTATTCATCATTATTGTGGACAGCAAAAAAAATATTTCCACGCTCAAAATGACCATCCATCCGACAGACAGAGAGAAGAGAGAGAGAAAGGGTGAAGAAAAGTCATCAAAAAAAGCAATCACAAAAATCTCTTCAATTATCATTTAATTTAATGATTATTTCAATATTTATTTATTTATCTTTTCTCAACTTTTTCGTTCTACGGTCAATTTAATAGAAGCTTTCAAGATTAGATTGAGTTATGAAAAGATTTCTTTTTACTCTGACGATTCTTCAATCGGCAGTTGTTAAAAAACATTTGAGGAAAAAAACTCAACAACAACAGCAGTCATGAGTGATTATAGTCTGTGAAAACATTGAAGTTTAATTCATCAAAAAATATTTTATTTACTACTGCGCAGCATTCAACTCAATCTTCTTGCTTCTTACCAATACTTTGAAACCATTCACTATTAAACTTAATTTCACAACATCATGGCTACTGTTTGGCAAAAAAGATTTTTTTTTTATTTTTTGACATAATTACGGCTTACATTATCTATTTATGACACTTTACGATCACACAATGGAATTGTGTGAATTTGAGTGCTTTACAAAATTACTCCCATTAACTTGAAATTTAATTCAATTGAGGCATCTTTCATAAACAACCAAATTAAACGATGTTTTATTAATTCCAATGATGTGCGAAATTTGACGATTATCTTCGATCAGAATCTAAAATACATCCTCTTGCACATGTGTCGATTGCAGCGTTAACAGTCATCAAATAAATTCAATAAGAAAAAGATAAGTTTTGCATGTCTCATTTTCTGAACGTTGCAATAATTTAAACTCTTAATAAATGACTCTACGCCAATGCAATTGAATGAAAAGAAAGGAAAAAACTTAAGCATGTGACTGCATGTAGGCTCTATAGAGCAAGAAGTGAAAATTAATTGAGCAATAATATTTCATAAACTGAAGGCAATTCGCAAGTGTCATTAATTAACTTTATATCATTATTGCGGGTCAAAATATTTGTGGTAACTTCAATCACCGTATTACCCACTAAAGTCAGTACAGAGAAACTCAATTTACCAGTGGTCAGTGAAGTGGAGTGAGATAAAGAGGAAAGTTAATTAAATTAAATTTGCGGCCATACATGAAAGTCCGCCCTTTTTATTAGACCTACCATAGACATGAAGCTTGAGCATTACAGAGAATTCTCATTTATAACATTAATGCCTCATGATGTGAAATCACATCATACACATTTATAAGAAATGCGTGCGAAAGAATTATGCTGTGACTATAATGAGAGAGAATGGGAGGCCTTTTTGCTCGCACTTGGTGGAACGGCGTGATACCAAAGTAAAAGGAAAAGAGTAAATTTTATGGGCCGTTTGTGTGTATTTTTTTCATTCATCCTGTATGCAGTGTCCACAGCGGCAGTAAGTGCGATAACACAAGTACATTTTTTCACGCTCTCATGAGCAACGCAGAATAGGTATGCAAAAACAGGCGATGGTCAGGCATGAAAATATAATGCAACATAAATACGCCATCTTAACTCATATCTCGATGCAATAACTTCTTTATTCTTTCATTTTATTTCTTAGTGCAAGAAATATTTTTTGGACCCGTGAGTCATAATAAAAATTTTTTTATTATAAGTGAATACCTAAGAGAGCTCATTTATAGCTTGAGAGCAGAAAAATACTAAAATACTGGCTTAAAACTCAGAAAAAAGCTTACATAAAATCTCACTTGTATGCGAACATGCAATCTAATGAGGAATAAATTTATGATAATTCTTTGAAATTAACTGATTATTGATGCAGTATTTAGAGTCTATTATTAAATTATGATCATCTAGTAAAACCACTTTGGTCAAGCTGTGAAGTAAAGTAAAGATCTAAATTATAAACCTAAATGTCAACAAACTTATTTTATGTTCAATGCAAACAGTTGAAAAATAAAAAATTAATCACTCACCCTTCACCGACGTAATAAAATGTGAGTTGACATTTACTGGCAGTGACACTGATTGAAATTATTTTTTACATTGCATGACTGCGAATCAAATAACATGATAAAATAAACACAAATACATTCATGCAGAAGTTGCATTATGCGTTTTACCTGATACATTTGTAAGAGATAAATTCCTCATTTTACAAACAAAACAACAATTTTATGCGATTGGCAGACATAAATTTATTAAATGCTTCTATAAATGCGTGAGTACATATTGTACGAGGGAAAATGGACGAGCATGTACAAAAAAGTATTTGCGTTGCCATTTATCAAGATTCATGCATGATTTCTGGACATGGATTATCGAATACTGAACGTGTATACTTGCATTTGTATGAATGAGAGAGTCAAATGCAGGAATTATTGAAACATTAATTTATCGTTTCTCTGTTGTCCAAATAAATGTGTATAAATTCTATAAATAAATATATACATTTGTATGATAACTGAATATGTAAGGAGAGCAGAAATAATAAGAACTTAAATTCTGAATAAAGAACAAAACTTCCTTCTAAAGTTTTATTATTTCTTAGTAACTGCTACTTACCGCAAGAAAAGAAAAAAGTAAACATTTCCCTAAATGTTTTCTGTTGCATTTATTCAACTTGTTATGTGTCTCGCACAAAGAGATAAATAAATACAACCGAAGGAATCTATCTAAGATGCCAATTTGAGTAAAGGCAAAAATACACAATAAACACAAAAATTGCATGTACGTGTGTTGAATATTCAAAAAGTTAAAGAAATGAAAGGAGGAAAAAAATTATTTCTTACCGGAGGACGTGAATATGTTTTCTTTTACATTGCTCTACTCTGAATTAAACTCTCTGTGCTCGCATATCTAATGGATTATGATTACTACTATTTCATATTTAGTGAAAGGGAGTGTTGCTGATGATTGTCTAACATACTATGAACGTACAAAAAATGTTACTGTTGATTTTATTTTGCCAACTCGCTTGGAATATTGTCAAATTTTTTGCTTGTCTATCCATAACATTCATGTATGTAAATTGAATTAATAATCTTAATGGCATTAACTGGGTCAACCCGAACATGAGTCGACAAAAAAAACTATTTGTACTTGAAACTTGTAAAGAAATTTGTCTGCTGAGATACACATGGCGATAGAGCGAGATTTTAATTAAATTTTTTATACTCAGACCCGAAAATATCAATAATATCTCCACTGTAGAGAAATGAAAAGAAACATAAATGCTAGTTTAATTAAAAAAGATAATCCAGTTGGTTTTATAGTCGTTGCGGGTAGGTAGGTAGGTAAAATGGTCATAGAGAGGTATGAAAACTTTTGTTTGTCTTATATTTTTTTTCGGTTGAACAACGCAAAGAGAAAGAGAGAAGAGAATGACGAGATGAATATGAATGACTGTGTTACTGAATTTAATGAAACACGTACACACAAGAAATTTAATTAGTCTCTAGTAACAAAAGTGAGATAGAAATGATGAAATCAACAGCTCCAATAGAAATTCATAATTAATTTTTTCCCTACACAACAATATTTAAATATTTTTCACATTACCAGCTCGAACGTGATGTGAGAGATTGAAATTTATGATGGACAGCAAATTCCACGGAATTGAAATTTAATTCCATGATTAAGAAAGAGATTTAAATTCAGTAGGTATTATTAACAGTAAGCGGAAGTTTTTTTTCTGTGCCCCGCTGATGAGATGTTGAAATATTTATGACTCTGAAATCGGTGATTAGGCCAGAATACAAAAGAACCAAACAAACAGACTGCGTTCTTCTCTCATTAGATATGTTTCCTTCAATCTGCTGATTCATTGAAATTATCCAAAAAAAACTTTTAAGCATCCATTTGTTTCAATCATCATGCAGAATATTATGGCATATACTTATTTACTCGACCGTTTTCTTGTCGGAATCAAAACATCAAAGAAGGAAGGTTAAATTGAAGTGCTTTAATGTCATTAATGGACATGAAATTTTGTTTTTTTTTGCATCTTCATTTTATCTATATAGAAAAGAGAAGGGAAAGGGATCATCATAAATGTAATGAACTCGCATACATCAAAGTTAGTAAACTTCTTTTATTTTCTTCTTTATAAATGCGGTATGTGAAAGGATAGGCTCCCTTTAACAAATGTTGTCCTCTTCGTTTTCTGTTTGTGAAAAATAAAAGAAGGGAAAATGATTGGAATATTATGCATGCAGCAATCTTTTTTTTACGACGAGAGCAAAAATATGAAAAGTGCGTACAAATGTGGCATATGTAGATTTACTTTTTAAAAGCAATAAACATTTATAACGATTGCTCTGAATTTAATGAAAATGTACGGGATCTCATGTGTTTGTGCACATGCCTGTTTACTTCCTATTACGCTATTTAAACAGTTCTATGACATTTTAAAAAGAGAAAAAACAGTGAAACAGGTTTATTGGAACTTAAAGGTGATTTTTAAGTGCCTAGAAGCGGTCTATTGAACGACGAAGTAGTTTACTTGTGCATTAATTAGCCGCTTATCAGTCAAAATTTACGATCTCAATTTCTCTTCTACACTAAAATATGTGTAAACACGCTGAATTCAAACTCCTGTCTTCGCACACATTTATGTACAAGTACAACAGCAGTGAAATGCCGCTAGCATGTGAGAGAGCGAGACAGTTTCAAGATTTAATGTTGCGATAAGAATATACTGCTTTAGTCGAAAATGTGTTGCACAATTAAGTAAAATTTTTCATTGCTAAAATATACACAAGAAATGTTTTAAGAGAGAAGAAATATCGCTGATAATCTCGTCAGTCGGTTGTTTGCTGTTAACTGTTTCTTTCATTTTTTCTTCCTTCTTTCTTAACTACTGCTGCCTAATATGTGAAAGGCTTTGCTATAGAATTTAATTATTATTACATTTCGGACTCTTCATACTGTGTGCGAATGATGATGATAGTGATATAGATTCTAATAATATTGTAAAAACTTCAACACTCGAGCAGATAATGATAGTCTACACACGACAAATCTATAATTTTTTTTCTTTCTCATAATATAGACATTCTCTGATATTCTCACATATCGCACACGAGCATGAGAAAGAATTTTACTGCTCAAAAATTTCTCATCTAATTTAATTATCTTTGACTCTTCTTTTGTTTGCTCATCATATTTCTACAAATTTATTTTTTAAATCATTCAAATATTTTTTAGTATTCTAAAAGATTTTCCTCTATAATACTAAGCCTTTTCTAGTGGCTTCCAATAATATGAATGAATTGCCTTATTGTGTGTAGTGCAATCATCAATACATAACATTGTCAATGGATTATTGCGTATTTTATATTCCACAAAGTGGCTACCAATGGCTTTTCTCTTTCACTCTTGCCTTTGGATAACACTGTAAATAAATAGTCGCACTTTATTATTGTTATTGTTGCAGCGTTGTCACATCATTTTATTCAAAGAGAATGAGCTTTAAGTGTTATCGTTGACTTCAAGGCTATGAATATCTGTCATTACAATTTACATAATTTGACTCAATTGAGTGTAAATTGCCAATAATAATGTCAATAAACTTGCTAACTGACAGCAACTACTCTAACAGTCAAGCGCCTGTTAAGATTAATGAGCAATTCACTTTTTAGGCATAGGCCTTTATGTATACAGAGAGAATTCCAAGATTGTCATGCAAGTCAAGCCTTTAATTGTAGACATAACCATTAAGCGTCATTTCAATTCCGTGGCGGTCGCGTCAACATCTGACGCTTATTCGTTTATGTTCATGTATGAATGTTGTTACTGTTCAAATTCAAGACAAGAGGAGCTACTTTTCTATGGTAAGAAGATGAGAAAAAGTTTAATTGAAATCTTTTAGTGCCATATAAAACTTTATAATCATTGTAATTACATATAAGCGTTATTTAACTTTCTTTGGGACCCTGAGTGAAGATGCATTAAAGATGCACGAGAGTCAAGAAAAAGAAGATGCTTTTATGTGATATAGTGTGGACAGAGCCATAATTACAGATTAAGTGAGCACTAATATGTAATTGGTTTTGATTAGTACCTGACGGTGACTGTGAGAAATGTGAAACCATCAGTAGCAATTGCGAAAAGGATAAAAACTTCCACATAAATCTTGAAAATTAATTTTAATAACCAGTATCGTGTGACACGAATCACCATGCAGACAGATGAAAATTTTCCCTTCTTTGCTTTTATGCAAATTAGATTTAAAGTCACAGATGTTTCGTGTTTCTATCGTATTTAATTTTCTCATTCTGAAAAATGAAAATGTGTTTATTTTAATTTCCTTAAATTCTCACAAGAAAAATGTGATTCATGAATAAATTATAGCGTCATACATCTCATTTTAGAATTCCTGTGAATAACAAAAAATAAATCAATATTTGCGGTTGATTAAAAAGGAAAAAGAATTGAGTTCTTCGCTGACCACTGAAGAGTAATAATTTAACATTTTGAATAATATCCGCAAATAGTCGTGATTCAATAAGCGCCAAAAGTGTGAGAAGAGGAAGAAACCACAAATAAATGGGACGAGGTAAATTTTTTTTTTCATATTTGATCTGTATTTGATTGATTTAAAAATAATTGTATTGCACAACGAATAAAATTGACTAGATTTCTTTTAAATTTCTCATTGCAACTTTGTCTGCGCGAATAACAAGCATCTGGCCATAAACAAGTAAGCGAGCATCAAACTCAATTAAATTCCAAAAAAAAAAAAATTAATTTAGTGGCAATTTACGGTTGTTATATAACATGAAAATAATGAGAAGCTTCGTACATCTGATACAGTTTATATATGTAGCACAGCATAGAACATCATTCACTCTCCCTCTCTTGTTGACGCTGAATAATGAATAATAACGGAAATTGAAAATGCATAATGCGAACATGTTTGAGTGCAAGTAATTGGCTTATTGGTTTGCAATTATTAATTGTGGTTATAATAGTAATAAAATGGATAAAAAATTATTTCATTTCTTAACTTTTCTATCATTTATGTTAAGCATTGCAAGGAGAAGAGAAATTGAAATGTCATAAATATTAATGTCTATGTGCTAAAAGTTAACTCGTTTGCCTGCCTGTCGAATTGAGATATTATGTACACTTGGAGAAATGTGCTGTTTTTGTTGCATTCCAATTCATTTAACTTTTTTCTCTTCACCTCATCGAAAAGGTTGAATTGAGTTTGTGTTGATTAGTCTATATGGATGAAAATATTCTTCTTGTTATTACTTTTATAATTAGTGTAAGGCGCTCGTTGGCAAATATATTATATGACTTTTATGATTTAATGCACTTTTCTCGTGATTTTCATGCATGTTTCTCTCTCACTTTATTGTTTTTAGTGCTCAATTAAGGGCCTTGAACAAGACATGCACTCCTCAATGTATTTATCTTCGTGGCAAAGTCGAAGTCAATTGTAATTCCCATTGTTGTCTTTTTCCTTCACTTGCATAATTTTATTTCTTCTTTTTCTGACATGAAAGGCTTACTGCATGCGGTGCAATAAAAAATAATCAAGTTCCTACCAAACATAGGCAATTGCGATGATGAAAACATTTTATGCTTTTCGTAGCTTCTGTGCACGTTTTTGAGAGAAAGTGTTTTTAGTCCTAAAAACCGAAAAAGCAAACATGAAATAAATTAACAATTGCACATTGTTGTGGTGAATAAAATGCTGCTGCTCGAAAATTCAGATGGTCTCATAAATTTAAACACTGTCCTTCTGTTTTTCTGTCTCTCTGTGGCTATTTTTACAGAGCAATTTTCTATTGAAGTTGTGACCAGAATTTACATTCCACTTTTTTGTCATGACACGCATGAATAGCTTCTGAATGTCTGTTTGTATTAGCTAATCTCACTATTGCTCACTCGTTATCAAATAATCCATTATTCAAATGCGTTTAAATGGTAATAGATACACCCACACAATGTGAAATATTCTAAAAGCATGGCACAAGAGAAAAAAAGCGATTACGAATGTTTTTAGTGAAAATTTTCCTTTTATTCTAAAGAAGAGTGAGTGTAAAGTCTCTAACTAGAGCTATGTATATAATCCAGAACTATTTCGTATTTAATATTTTAAAGAATTACACGATAAATATTTTATCGATAAAATATGTCAAATGTACAATTTTTCAACTTTTTTCATTTACTTTTGCGTATTTAATTATTAAAATTTAAAAAAAAGACTTTAAAGTTACTTTGAAAACTATATTGGAATGTAATGGAAGTATGTCAGAGAATATTTTTCGACTCAACTGATCGAGCTAAAATTGGAATATTATTACTTTGTATTTTGCCTTCAACTTATGCAACAAGCATCTCTTTGATTTTACCTCGAAGCTAACATTAAACAAACATGTGAACGCTTCTCGTTGCGTTTAATTAACTTTAACTCTTTTACTGTTTACATTCAACCCTTTTTTCATTACACAATGAAAACAAAAAAGAAGAAGAGAAGATAAGCACATTTGTGAGTGAATTTTGAGTGATTTTTAAAGCGAGAAGTTTACTTTAGAAAGGGGAGAAAAATAAATATCATATTTGATGATGCTCTAATGTTTTGTTTACACAAGAACATTCATTAAAGATGATGACGATATTAATTACAGGCAAAAATTGAATGGATTTTTATGTCATCAAGTGTAATCAACCCTTGTTGTGATAACATATTAAAATTATTAAAATTAAAATAAGTATGGGGCGAAATAAACCACAGTACATGAATGAAATTCATTTCAACGCATAAATAATTCAATAAATGTATCATTTGTAGGTGTTATGGACTAACAAGCACATTTAATTGCTATTGTATGGTTTCGCACAAACCAATTTTAATGCATTTTGCGTTATTATCACAAATTAATTTTGCATAATTGCTGTCTATTAATCATCACCAGTTTAAGCGACAGTTATTATAGCTTGGCAGTGCCAAATAGTGAAAAAATGATGCGAATAATTTAATAAGCCACAAGCAAGCTATATAATGAAAATTGTACAACATTTATCATCGGCTTGACCATGTGTCGGCTTGACAATTACAAATATACGCACTTTTTTATGTTCCTGAATGCTGAGCATAAATGTTTTTTTTTTGCAATTATTTATAGTTATTCTTGCTATCTACTGTTGCAGCCAAATTTCCAATTAATACGATTATGCCTTGTGTATGCGTTTTATATGTAGCGTTATTTTGCCTTTTTATCTCATGATAATTTTATACGATTTTCGTGTACATTAATCCTGTATGAACATAATATTGAATTTGCAAGCAATACTGAGGGTTCCTTTTTATTCATTCTAAATCATATCAACTGGAAATTGTTTTTACTGTCTGCGGGAATTTTATTGCCGAATGAAAATGAAATCGTATTTAATAGATGAAGGAGGATGATGCCGTAAACACTTCATTCCAACTGCTTGCTTTTACGATCACTCCACACTTTTTTTGCAAGCATGTTTAAGGACATCTTTTTAGATTGCTTTCCGACAGAGTCATAAATTATATTCTACGATGCAATTGACGAGAAGGGAGAGTCAAAGCATAGCATGGTAGAAAGGTGAAAATGAAATCATTTAAGCGAGGGGAAGAAAGAAATCTTTAACACGGCAATTTTTCATTAGTTTAATAACCATCATTCCCATGCTCCTGAATTTTCATCATTTCCCTCATATACACGTGTGTGACGAGAAAAATAAAAATGCCAATGAAAATGGAATGGAAAAATATTAAATTATTTATTATTACAACCTCACATGTAGGCACTTACATTCGATACAATGTAAGTAAGGTGAAAGAACTTTTTTCCTACATTAATATTTAATGTATATGGGGGAAATTTGCAGCAGTAGAGAGAGTGAGATTCATACATATTTTGATAGATTATTGAAGCAGTGGCAGAGCGTCTTTTTAATGTTAAGCTTATTATTTGATGTTGTTATGAGAAAAATTCAATTAAAGAAGGAGAAAAAAAAATCCCTTCAAGTGTCGCTCCAGAATGTCCAGCAACAAATCTTCTTTTATGTCATACAAAAAAAAGAAACTATCTTTGAAGTGAGGGAAAGTTTGGAAAAATTCCAGATGCGAAAATAGAAAAATCCTCAAATGTCTGGCCAAATTCTTTTGGCTAATTGAATTACACAGCAAAAAAAAATAGTTTGTAGAAAATGTCCATAAAAATGCCATTTAATCCTCGACAACTTCATGGTTATGTGTATGCTCTGTTTCTTTAGTGATTTAGACATAGAATATAAAGTAAATAAATAACAACAACTTACTTACTGTGACTTATTTCGTAATGGAGATATGTATGTTAAGGGTTGAAAGCCTCGAATGTTGAAAAATTTCTTCTCATTCTCTCAACTATTGTCTCATATTTCTTTGTATATTGCACCATCAATGGCGTGCTTACTTAAAAGGATTATCTCAAACTCCTTCATAATGACAGTAAAACAAAAAGCAAAATGTAGAAAATTTTACATTATGACTGTGCTTAAGGTTTTAAGTTTTCCACTTTGATGAAGCCTCAAAATCCATATTTAAGGAGATTATGAAGTGTTTAATGTTAAAGTAAGGAGTGAGATGCATAAAATTTAATTTTATTAATTCTTGGGATGGTGTAATGTGAAATATCCGGCAAAATTAAATTGAATAGTCAAGCGGAAAGAGGAAATTGTTGGAGAGCACTCAATTATTTTGCGGTTTGTCTTTTGATGCAATTATGAGATGCTGAAAATTGCTAAATATTTTTATATAGAAATACAATCATATGTGTGTGGTCGACGAGAAAATTCCATTATCATTTCATCACATAATATCATATTAAAGAAGAGTCTGTATAGTAATTATCGGCTTGACTTGGTCATCAAATGATGGGCTAGCTGATCTGAGATTCTTTTATTGCATTCTCCAAAAACAATTATAAAATTTGTTCAGCTTATGAAGATTTCAATTCGTAAAGTCTCTTGATAATTTGCAGCAAATTACTGATTTATGTCAAGTATAATTAGCAAACGAAACGACATTGCGCTGATCGAAATAATTCAGTTTCATGCAATTTTACTGATGAATGTGTTTATTTTCTCTTACTCATTGCAGGTAATTTTTTCTTTAATGGATTAATTCACTTATGTGTGATGATGATGGAATGAAAATGAAAATAAATAAGTTGATTGAATTGCCAAGCATGTGATTTCATGGAGGCAATGAAATTATTAAAAAATTATCTTGCGCACTCGTTTTGGTTCATTGATGGCGAATCATAATACAACCTTTATCTGTGACGACGACGACGACAGCGAAAGATTTCACGAACGAGTTTGGTAAGATAAATGGATTTTAAATGCGACCTCAATGTCTCTCGCCAGGGGTAATGAATATGTTCATTGATCCGCACACACACCGAAAAGTCGCATAATTTTTGCATAAAGAAGTTAATGGAATGAATTTGAGTTTTAATTTTTTTATTCTGCGGTTTGCTTTGGAATCTTTTTTTCTGCGTTTATTCATTCTCGTGTATTAATAAATTGAAAAAATATGAAATTTAAGATTTAGATAACAGTCATTGCATATTCCATGAAATATGACTCTTTATATTAATGGAAAGTGATAGCGGCAGGGGAATTCATTAATTATAGTTTGAATGGTCATTTCATTCTAAGTTATGATGAAAGTTTTGTGAAATCAAAAAAATGTTCATAATTTCAAATTTACACAAAATTTTTTTGAAATTTGATAAACATTGAATTTTAATGAAAAAAATTTTTGGTGTTGCGCATAATGAAAAGCAGTATGCCTACATAAAAAGTATCATTTGATCTTTCCCTACACATGTATAGAGATACTGGAGCAATTTCAGATGCAAAAAAGCGAGCAAGAAAATGCATGGAAGAAAGTTTATTATAAATTCAAATTAAAATTATGTATGAATGAACATTGCTCGAGAGCGTAACCTTAATAAGAATCTTGTAAAAGCGATCACATTAATGAAATTAGTGAGAAATGTGCATTAGGCGATATTCAGATAGTTGGTAAACAGTAATAATTATATGTATGGTATTTTGTTACATGAATTTTTTTCCTTAAGAAAAAACATCTCTCCATTGATATTTCACAATTTGTTTGATTAACAACAAAAATTTCACCAGCAATTCGCACGCGATTGAGAGCTATTTACGACTGTTGTTTTTAAATCTTTCACTTTGTCTTATCGTTGTTACTACAAGACATTCTATCTCTCTCTCTTTCGCTTCCTTGAATGGCTTTCACATATGTAGCTACACATTCTGTGTGTAAAAACACAGGAGAATCGTACAAATACACCTGATACATATAAAAACATTGTGACTATGTGACTTAACACTAACACTCATAAGTGAGTAAGAAAGAGAGAGCAAAAAAAGTAAGAAGAATCAATGTCTTGAAGGTGTTTAAGTTATTTTTCAGTTGTGTTCAAGTCGTGATCAGAGTTAGACATTACAAAATTTTTTTTTATTTTCGGTGAAGCGGCGCAAATCTCAAAAAAGAAAGAAGAAAAAAATGTGTTGATCGGTCATAAGTAAATTTGCATTATCCGCATATTTCCGTGAAATTTATAGCAAAGTTATCAACATATAACGGTTATTGAATTGAAGTGATTTTGTGAAAACAAATAAAAAAAATAAAACATGAAAAGAATGCAAACATTCTAATGTTAATAAATTTTATTGTGCTCAAGAAAAGATAGCAAAAAGTGCATTTTATGGAGATTATAAATTGTGTGTAAAGTTCGTATGAGTCAATAAATTTCAATCCGTGCTCTCTTTTGTTGACAAATGATAATAAATTTTATGGAGTAGTCACTTGGATAAAAATGGAAAAAAAGAGTAGAGAGCAAGAAAGAAGAATAAAGTTATTAAATTTCACGTTTAGTCAATTTGAATAAAATATTGTGAGACGTGAAGACATCTTTTACATGTTTAGACTAATTGGCTGTGCCATGTTGACCATATTTGTGGATTTCAAATGATGATCGGCACACAAAGTCAAGAAGATTGTTATTGACTCGCCATAAAAATAAAAAATAAGTCCTCGGCTCAACAATATGGAAATTTTTCTGCTTTTACAATCTAAAAGATTATGATAAATTCTATTGGCAACATACTATTTGGCTATAAGACGCGTAACCAGCACCATAAATCAATAAATCAATCCATCTTCTGTTCTTTAAGTTTTATTGCTCTATTGCTTACCAGACATTCCAACCGAGATCAATAAAATGAGAGAGAAAAGAGAGTTCTGAATAATGAATCTATCGGTATCGAGATCTATTTCAGCTGCTATTTAGATTCTGAAATCATCTACTGAGAGAATCAATCTATTATTTTTGTAATTAGAGCATGCTTAAACGAATTTTTACTCTTTCCATAGACTTCAACAAAGTCATGCAGCGATTATCGAATTGTTTGAAAATTCATTTTCAATATGATCTCATAGACATATCATCATCATCGTCTAAAAGAATCAAGATCAAACTGTGATTTCATTTAAATAAAAAATTTCTAAACTTGTTTTATCTTTAATCCATTCCTACATTTTGTAATTTTTTGTGAGTGTGCTGCGGTCTGTTTTTATACTACCCGCGTGCTAACTTTTTATTAATTTGAGATGAGTTTAATTAAGAATTATTATCGATTCCAATTAGTTCTAATTTATTTGGTGATGCCTAACTCTGGAATAAGTTAAGCAAGCTGTCAGCTAGTGATAATTTATTATCAATTTTTGATTCTTCTCTCCACTACGAGTTATTGTGAAACTTTATGGCTTTTGTCCAACTGAGAGTTTCTCCAAATTTCTAGACCTTTCAGCTTTTTCATTGTTGGCCTATTGAAATATCGTCTAATGTGTTGTATTTGATATTAAGAAATTGCTGCTTATTTTCATCAATATAATAAGAAACTTGTTATTTTTTGTGAATTTCAATACAATTTAATCGCGATAAAAAGCGAAAGATGAATGGAGAGACAATAATGTTGTACCATTGTCTCTTTCTACCTGTACTGGTTATGCAAAGCTCTCTCGTTTGCTAGTTGCATTACTAAAGCACTTTAAAAGGAATAATAAAAAAATTCTTGTTACAACCTCGATGATATCATTTCATGCAATTATCCGAGCTTAAGTCTCTCTGTCTCTCTTGCGATGCATAAACAAAATAGCATTTTTTGTTGCTGTGATCACATATAAGTGAGTAAATTGACATACATGACTAGAGAAAGAATGTAATACAATGAGCGATACAATTCAATGTGATTCGTTGGCATTTTTTTCATAATCCCATACCAGTAAACACTTGATGACAATTATTCTGATTGCCAATGACATTTTTCATAATGTATTAAATCTATCATCATAAAACCTATTTCGCAAATTTCAATGTGGTCTTTGTTTATAAGCAACGAACTTTTAAAATAAATTAATCATGAATTCACGCACAAAAAAAAACAAAGAAACATTCACTGATGAATTGCAAATATTTAATCATGCTCATCTGAAAAAAGAATTTAAGCAAATCAATTTACTTAATCTTGTTTGCAACAAGCTCTTGAACTTTATAAATTCAATAGAGTACTATGGATAGATTCCAAAAGTAAGAAGAATATTTACACAGTTAAAAAATTATATCATCGAAGCATTGACTGAACGCATTTTTTTTATTTATTCATTTTTACTTTCCATTTAAATTTTTTCTCTCTTTCTTTCACTTTAAAATAAAAATGAAATCGACAAAAAATTCTGATAGTTTTTGTTTCATATTTTTCTTCTTTTATATTCGAAGTCGATTTTAATAATGAAATGAAAAGAAATTTAATTGAGTAGAAGCTTTCCATAGCTCTTTTTCTGTGTCTCTTTTTCATTCGCTTGTTGTTAATTCAAGATAAAGACAACAAAAGAGCACTGTGATGATAATGAAAGAAAAAGTGGATTCGAAGTGAGAAATTATAATCGAGAGCAATAAGTGGTACAGCACTTAAAAGATTTTGAGCAATTAAAGTGCTTCATTTTGTTTCATCTTTTTCTTCTCTCTCTCTCTATATCTCTGACTATGTGTGATACATATACGCAACTTTAAGACACATAAGCGAGTGAAAGAAAAAGAAATGAAGACTTTAGTAACAGTAAAAAGGCCAATAATTTACATCTTCTTTCTTAACGGATCCAACAGCATATACACTGTTGAAATAAAAGAATTGAAAAATTAAGGTCACATTTTTGTAAGTTCTTCAGTTGACAAAAAGAAGTCATCATCTTCTAATCATTTATGACACATCAAAGTGGAAGTAAAGTTTAAAAAGTTTGATTAAATCAAATTGTCTTATTAGAAGCAATTATTGATTAACAGGAAGTTTCTCAGCACCTACAAAATAATAATTCCTGCTGATGATCATCAAAGCATGTCCGAAAGATATTTCATTTTCTTGCTCAATTTAATTTAATGTTGATTGACAATGCCATTACATATGTGACTAATTATAAATGAGATAGAACTACGGCTATTCTACTTTCAAGAAATTTCCCACAATTGTTCTCACAGATTAAAAGGGAAGTTCACTCATTGAGAAGTGAAAGAGCAAATTAGTGAGCAACAGCTAAGGGTCTTCTCTTCATTAACTCTTCAATGGAACAAAAATGATGATGATGATGACATTTCATAATCATTAGCTAGAATTGATCACCTTAAAAAAAAAACTTTTTTTAATGATTCATCACATAATCAAGCGATTTTGAGAGATAGAGGTTGTAAGGTGCTCACTGACGAAGAATATCTACTTAGAGGAGGACGTTGCCCACATTCTCTGTTATTTTTGCAACAAACATGAATTGCAAAACATTTTTAAAGAAAGAGAGAGAGCCTAAATTACATGTTTTGTACTCTAAAATGACACTTTTCCATTATACTTTGACAGCATTTCACGCGAGCAATAACAATAACGATAAATAATCTTGCCGAGATCTCGCTCAGACAAAGTGTCATGAATTTTAAATTGAGTAAATGAAAATAATAATAATTAGAATCTCATGAATTTAATTTACACCAATTTGCTCTAACATGAAATTATAAAAAGTTGTTATTTTTTGGTGAGAGAGAAATCCATCGAGTAGATGTCAATCTTGAGAATGAAAGAGAAGGCGTTTGTATGTTGAAATAATAGAAAAACAATTGAAAGAAACTTCTCGTTGCGATGTTCAGCAAACTGTTAAAAAATTCTCCTCTCCTCAAACTTAAGCACTCTTTCGGATGGTTAATAAGAAAACATAATAAATTATCATAAAAACCGCAGCGGAGAATTTATTATAATTACTTTTTCTTATTTTTCCCTTTACACTCTTGCGAGTTTCTCTATCTCACTCGCTCGACGACGATAAGATTGATGACAGAGTGATTTCTGCTCTTCTATCTTTCTATCTTCTTATGCCGAAGTATATTATGTTGCCAATGGAATTTCTTTCATTGTAAAGTGTATTTTATTTAAAGATGAGGGCTTGAAACTCTCTTCTCTTTCGATGTTAGATCAAGTTTCGCTATTCCCAATTTTTTGCACGATTTTCTGTCAACAAAAGAATGAGCACACAAAAATGAATCATGTGATTTGCTTATGAAATTTTTTACTTACTACTCAGCTAGTGAAACTGAAAGTTCAGTGACGCGAACAACAATTGAATGAAAAATGGCTTCGGCTCAGACAGACTCGGTGCCAAAAACGGCTAACCTGCTAGCATGCAAGCAATGGTGGAAAGTATGTTTTTTGCATGGCAATCAAGAAAAATATTATCGTCAAATTTATGGTCGTGCAGCAGCACAGCGGCTGGCTGGTTATCAAATGGATAATGAAAATGATAAATCAAATAATGCGAGTGCACATGAATCGAGGATTATTTTTCCCACAAAACTTCACAGTCCCGTAGTTATCGAGAATGGATCACATGATACTTTCAAATTGCAAGACTATAACAATCGACGAAATCGATCCTATCGTGAAGATCCAATAATTCCGGGAAAAAGTATTATAAACATACTTGACGATCCATTTCTATTTGGCATTAATGAAGTCAATGAGAATGGCTCAGATAGCGGAATTGATGCCAATTGCCCAAGTAAAGTCATTAAAAATAATAATCGAAATTTGCCTAATGGATTTACACGAATGGATGAGTCTTTATCGCTATTGCCGCCTCCGCGACCACCGAAACCAAATTCATCAATCCATCAAAGCGGCGGCGGTACTTTGCGAGCTATGACAAATAAGACGTGAGTAGAAATAATATTAATTCGCTCTTAAAGTGCTACTGGCCTTTATAAATATTCAAGCCAGCCATGATGATGAATGAAACAACTGCTGCTTCTCTCCTATCTATGTTACACTATTTAGAGTACTATTAATTTAAAATTAAGAATTGCGCGGTTATTCTTGCTTACTCATTCGCTTTCAATTCATTGCTGTTTCCGTGAGAGTCGCAAGTTTCCACTACAATACAGTTCAAAAGTCAACACAGTTTTTTTCTGCTCTATCTCGGTCATTGGTATGATGACTTCTTTCTTTTCGGTTTGTAATATACAATTTGTTTCAAAATTCCATTACAACGACTTGCAAGAAAGGCGAAATGCTTGCATGATAATTGAAAATTATAACTTCATTGCACATAATCTGTAAAAACAGAAAAAATATTGCGTGAAGATGGAAATGAATAATTTTTCAACTTATTTCGCCTGTCATTAGCTAGTGTTTTCTGATGGTGTCGGCTACCAGTAAAGATCTTGCAAAGTTGATAAAAAAA
>JACWBX010004170.1:38754-52130 GCA_014622435.1 Polypedilum pembai
ACTATCGTACGAAGTATTGTTTTTGCGATTTGGAATTTCGTGAAAATCATGAAAGTCATCCGTAATATGAATTTGAAAATCTGGATTGCTTCAGAAGACTCAGCAGTTCTTTATATGTGTTTTTTGTTTTATTTAATTTATTTTATTTGAATCTTCTGATTAGAAACGAATCAGTTAATTCTGTAATCTGATAATCAACACTGATCTGTGGCGACAAAAATGCGCTTAAGTACTCCGATCCGTGGTCGTGTACTTTCTATATCTTTTCTTTTTGTTTTTAGAAAATTACTCGAGTTTGGAAGTTATACATCTCTCTCGGCTGTAATTTTAAAACGGCAGTTGGTTAAAGAGAAAATATAGATGGCACTTTCATTAATTATTTCCAAGAATATTTAAATCAAGCATCTAAGAGCTCATTTAGAAGAAACGTTTTTTATGTGAAAGAGATTCATAAAATATGATAGATAACCTTTCGTAAAATATTCTGAATTAATTACATTAATCTTCATTTAAAAATCTTCCTTTTTTGTTTTTTTGAACGTCATATTTCTGTTTTAATCTGCTACGATATTAATATTTGTCTGCTACCAAGTGTGCTTAAAAACCTCTTTCTCATCCCATCCAAATATTTGATTGAATCTTGAAGAATTTTTCCCAAATATTTGTATATTGACTCTCAATTTTTTAACTCACAATATTGAACTTCTTCTTCAACTGTCTGCCTTTCATTTTCAAGATTATCTCAAATATATTCCCACATCAAACACACAAAATGTCATCGTCATATGAGAATGTTTGTTTGTTTCTTTAATTAACAAAGCCACGCTGTGTGACGACACTCACTCACCTGTGCGTTTCGTTTTCGGAAAATAAATTTTTTCCCAAAATTTTGATTGATTGCTTATGCTTGGGTGCAAAATAAATGAATTCCACGTAACGCATTTTCAAGGGAAGGTATTTGATTAAAAAATAAAATTCAATCTTATCTTGTTTGAAGTAAAAAAACAAACAAAAACTGCTCATACCTTGCGAATTCCACTAAAATTCACAATCGATAGTTTTTTCTGCACAAAGATAAGATAAGAAGTAAGTTGATGTCTACGGTAGCTTTCTATAAATTTCCAAAACATTTCGCTATAAACATTCAGTTTATTCCTCTCAATTTGCCGATAATGAAGTCAATTTTTACAGTCGTGATTTTAGTAACAGTTTCAGCAGCAAATCCATGGCGAGGTCTAGAAAGACCTCTGAATCGTCAGCAGAGTAAATTAGAAATTCAAATTTTTCCTCACGCCCATGAAGTTAATTAATCAATTTTCGAGTTAGTTGAGAGACTGAGAAATGTCGATGCGAATGTGAATGCCGAAGAGTTGAGTGGACAAATCGAGGGTGATATGCTCATTGATTCATACGAGTATTCGTCGTTCAATGGTCGTATTGAGTTGAGTCGACGATGGTCAAACAATAATGTGCCATATGTCATTAACACAACATTTTTCGGTAAGATTTTTATGGCATTTGCTGCACGAATCTCAAATAAATGCATACATTTATAGACGATGACCATATTCGTTATATTCATGGTGCTGCACAGTATTTAAGTGAACGAACGTGCATTCGTTTTATTAATCGTACTTCTGAAATTGATCACGTCGTCATTACTGGTGATTCAATTGGTTGTGCTGCACAAGTTGGTCGTGTTGGTGGCGCTCAAAGAGTCCGTTTACAGCCTCATGCAATTGACACTGGTTGTTTTCGCTTCTTCACCATCGTTCATGAGCTTATTCATGCTCTTGGTTTTCATCACATGCACAATTCTTTTGATCGTGATAAATATTTAAGAATCAATTGGCAAAATATTGCACCAGGAAGTGAAATCAATTTTCAGATTCGTCCATCAACACAAGTCACACACTTTGGCATTCCTTATGATGTTGGTAGTGTCATGCACTATAGTTCAACAGCGTTCAGTGGTAATGGACTCGACACTATGACAGCTATGTCAAACCCGCATAGTCGTGTTATGGGACAGAGAAGTGAGGCAACGCCTGAGGATCTTTTGAGAATAAACTTAATGTACAATTGCTTGTGAATGATTAATACAATTGCTAATTAAAAAATTTATTTCTCCTTAACGAGTCAAGTTCACAACATGAAATAGACTAGCAAATCCCACATTCTGCGAAGTTATGCACAAATGTCATAAAAAATCATTACACGCCGTGCGATTACTTGTACATATGTGAATGTTTATTGTTCCAATAAAATAGCGACTCATGAAAAATGAGCAAATGATTAACAGCAGCAACAACAGAGTTTGATTGATCATTTGAAAATGTAAAAATTGTTAAGTGGTGGGTGATTGAAGAATTGAAAAATGAAATGTCTGAATGGGCTTTTAGTTGTATTTCTTTCTCACTCTCTCGACTGACTGAGACTTAACGCTGAAAAAGATTAATCTCGTTATAATACGTTTTTCTGTTTTCTTTGCGCTCGAAGGCTTAGTGTGAGTTAGCTAACGGTTGAGAAATTTTTGAAAAAGCAAAAATAATTGTTGTTTTTCGAGCAGAACAAAGATCTTGAAATAAAAAGTTAATCTCATTAATATATAATGTCTTGCTCGAAGCACTTTTGATCCTAGAAAGTCACTTGGTAATCTAACGGTTCTGTTTTGAAGACATGCGAAATTTTTGAGGGTAAATTTTTTTGAAAATCATTAATTTAATAGGTCGAAGCAGAAATATTTAAAATAAAGACTCAAAAGTAATTTTTACCTCTGTTTTTTACTGTAAAATACAAATTGCGTGATAAGACGTCACATTTGTAAAATTCAACCTCACTCAAATAAGAAATGCTGAAATACAGATTTTTGTAGAAATATTAAATATTTTCTAATGCACAACATATGTTATGAGTTTGCAAAAAAAAAAAAGATTGTTGCTGAAATATGTTTTTGCTTAAAAGACATTTGTAAATTTATTAAATAATAATTGCCTTAAAGTATACTAGATAAAGCCTCTAGTCATGTGGAGACATGTAGCAATCATCTTCTCTCAAAACTAATTATCATTCCATTTGTGCGATGTATGCAAAGCGAGCAGTGTGTATTTTGTCGATCGAGATGTGTTCTCCATGTTTATGCATATAATTGCCCAGTAGACACACATTAAAATGAATGTCATGTGGAAGGAAAGAAGCAAATGGGAATGAAGGAGAAAGAAAAATAATTTATTCTCTCACGGCGTAACTTTCAATTCTCGTTATAATAACAATTCTGTCGCTGCCGTTCTTCTTTTCAATAATTATGACAACAACATACTTATACATGCCATACTACAAGCCATTCTTCTAATGAAAAATTTTCTCTTTCTATTTTCAGTTCTGGAAGTTTCTCACCAACTACAATAATGTCATCATCATCATCATTCAGTCAGAATGGTGTTGATGTAAAGAGTTACAATCAACGACCACCAATACCACTTAGTCCACAAAATAGCGTTGGATTACCTCAATATCATTCAAATTCTACACATGTCTATCCACAACAGCAGCAACAGTCGATGGTCGTAAATAATCAACAACATCAGCAAAATTTTCCATCAAAAAATGTCTTGCCAGTGTATCAACATGGAATGTCAATGGCAACGCAACAGCAGCAACAACCGCAAACACAATTCTCTCATAATCGTCTACCAATGATGGGACATCATCAGCAATTGCTGGATATTCAACGACAATCGCAATCAGACGATGACAGTGGATGTGCACTCGAAGAATATACATGGATTCCAGCTGGTCTTCGACCTGAACAGGTAAACACTCACTTTTTGACATTAACATCAATTTTTCCATTCTACATACTTTTGCCCAAAAATATAAAGAAATTGGCCAAAAGGGAGAGAGAGAAGAAACTTGATTAATGCCATGTACTACATGATTGAGCGATCGAAATGGGCAGAATCGAGTGTTAATCAATTTAATTGAATTTTTCACTTTACGAGCCGATGATGATGATGATGACGATGACGAGATATGTCCATGTCCACAATGAAGCGCTGTCTGTCTATTTTGTTTTGTGGTTAAAATTAAAAGCATTCCAGTGTGTATACATTTACACACCGCAGCATGAGCAAGCATGCAATTGAATCGAAATGAGGAAATTAATTATCAACGACTGCTGCTGCTGCTTGGCCTACAATTAATGATCATCGCTTAGTTAAATAATTGTGTGCATATGTGTGATTGGAAAATGTTTGTGTCGTATGCATATGTGAATTTTCAAATTTACATATTAATAGTATTTCCTCCTTTCCCTCATATTTGTGCGTGCAGCGACAACGGCAATTTCTTACCTTATGTTATGAAGTTGTGTCACATCTGAATAATAAATTAATGATATCTAAGCATCCAGCGGCTGTGAATATCATTACATACTCACTCACGTTTCAGAGAAAGTTTTACTTAAGTTACTGCTGCTTTTCAGGCTGTTGCAGTTAAAAATGGCAATCCATAAATAAAAATTTAGCACTTATCTCTCTTTCACCCGTATGCACAAATTGTAATTTAGCTTAAAGGTGTCTCCTTTTCCAGCCTCCTTCTCTCTCTCTTATTCATGGCTAAATAATCGTAGAGAAAAGTTAAGTAGTGATTTTGTCTCATCGATAAAATATAAAGGGGCATAATTTTAATGCCATTTTCATTATTATCATTATTTCATGGAGCTATGATGAGAAGTAGGTTGTTTAGAGTTCAATTGACAGCAGAGAGAGATGTTGGTAGCGATAAGAAATGTGCAATGTAATGTCGTCATTGAAGGGCCATCAGAATTGTTCTCTCTCCCTAGTCTTAATCGAGAAATGTGCAGATGCTAAATGATAAAAACAACATCAAAGCTTGTTCGCAGCCATAAATACGACAGACGTTGTTGGCTACAGAATCGTAAAAACCATAACATTAATTACATACAAAATGAACGACAAAGAATGTGTTATAAAACTTTGGAATGTGATTAAAAGGAGAGACATTTTTGCTGTCATCATTTTATGACATGATGTTCTGTATATTAATGTCGCGAGTTTTCAATTTGTCGCTGTCGAGTGAAATTATAAAACAAACATAAAAGTAAAGTTCTTCTAGCTTGTTCTTGTCATGAAAATGTGAGTGGAAGCTTGAGAGTATTTAATTACCGCTTTTCATTATGTAAAAAAAGAATCTTTTTCTCTCCCTTTGAGATTGCGATAATGAAAATGAACTATTCATTGTAACGCTTTAAATTTAACGAGCAAATACTTGCAGTGCGCTTTTAAACGAGGAATGGAATGTTTGTCAAAAGTATTTACATTACTCTTTAAAAAGAAGTCAAAAAGTGCTTTACCCTTGTCTTAAAAGAATCTTTTTCATTTAAAAAGAACATTTAATATCTCGATAATAAATGTTAATGGTTTTAGCTGTTAAATCTTTTAAGCGTTCTTACTGCAAACTTTCTTTTACTGTGTTGTACGCGTAAGAGATGATGAGACAAAGTTTCTGCCGCAAGGAGCAAAAGAAAATGAGAATCATTTTCATTGTCATTCATTTTCATATAGACATACTCTCACAGATTTTTCTATGCCTCCCTCACATTGTTTCTATTGCCACTGCTCCCTGATATATTAAATCTAAACGAAGAAGAAGAAGAGCAAAAAATGTAAATAAATTTTCCGTAAAGCAAATACTTTCGGTAATAAAAGATAGGCATCAGACATTTCCGAAAAATGTTTCCGTTTAAATTTTAAAGGAAGTTTTTACTCCAAAAATGAAAAATAACGAAGAAGAACCCTTGAAGGCATGAAATAAAATCTCCAACCCCTAACATACATAGATAGAGAAAAATAGAGGGAAAATATTTGAATGATAATACGGAACCCCAATTTTATAGAGCGGAAGTGGAGGGCACTAAAAATTTTTCATACTGATGAGTTATGCACACTGGATTTA
Organism: Polypedilum pembai; assembly: GCA_014622435.1. Lineage (NCBI taxonomy): Eukaryota > Metazoa > Arthropoda > Insecta > Diptera > Chironomidae > Polypedilum > Polypedilum pembai. The sequence goes on from JACWBX010004170.1 coordinate 44,731, forward strand.
AGAATGATGATGAAGATGATAGTAATAAAAGACAAGCAAAAAAGTTTTTGCTCTCAAATCTGTCTGAGATAAATCAGTTTTTAATTAAAGTTTCTTCACAACAGCAGTGCATACCTTTCTCTCTGGTAACTATAGAGAGCTATGTGAAATTTTATATGCTTCTCCAATGCATGAGGAATTTCACTCATCTATATGCTCTCTAGAGTTGCCTTTTATATTTTAATTAAGAAATAAAAAATATTTGAGACTAAATCTTTTAAGCATCTTAAGAATTCGATGTGCATTTAACACTGAACTGAGAAAATTTTCTTTCAAAACGAGTAAAATTTATTGATTTCGTCAAATCCGGAAATCTTTTTTGATTGATTTGATTCACTACAAAGTTGTGATATCAAAGTAAAACCGAATCGATTTATTACATTTTTATTGAATTCCACAAGATTTTACTGCAAAACAACTTACGGTCAGTTAAAAGAAATTTTTTTCATTAACTTAATTGAAGCCGAAAAAAGTCAACAAAAATTCAAGCAATCTATTTTGCATTCTATTACGACTTACCGTATTGTTGTTCTTCCTTATTCATTTTCGTTTTATTTTTACGATCCCTCGGAACCACTTCAAAAAAGCGACATCGAAAGAGAGAAAGACTGTTTATATAAGCACAGAATAGTAGAATGGCGTTTTTATGAGTGTCCAAATTGCAATAAAATGATAAATTTATTTGTTAAATACACAGAAATTTTATCTGTCGTACCAGAAGCAACTTCGTCTTGTTCTCTACTCACATACGTTATGTTGTTGTTTCCCAACTCACGAGTATGAGGCTATAAAAAATTTCACAATTTTTTTCGGGACGTATGTGCATTGTAGAGAGTAAAGGGAACATTTCGCTTCTCTCTCAAGTGGGAAATCGTTATCGTAAAAAAGCACTAAAAACTCCATTTATATTAAATAGCTTGGGATTGAATCTGGTTCAGAGTTGAAGTATTTTTTCTCTGCTAAAAATGTCGGATCATTTCTAATCCCTGCAATCACAGTCACTCTACACTTATATTGTTATAAAGTCAGTCCACCTAGGGGAGAGAAAAAAGTTTCTCCATACAGGTAAAAACAATTCCTGTCCAATGGTTGAACGAGAATAATGATCAAATTTATTTTATATCCTTATATTACATTCAGTTTTGAATTACAACAACATTCAGTTGACGTAGTGTCTGAATGTCATATTTTTAGCTCTAAAATGAATGAAGACTTATAATCATCTCTCACGAAAACACCTTGAAGTCACCAAATTTTTTTTATTCAACCGACAAATAAAACTTACACGCAGCACATTGCGTGATCATAAAATAGAATTTTCTCGCTCCATACAAATGACAGTTTCAGTGTATTGACTCTGAAAATAATACCTTTATGGATTAAAATGAAATTGAAAAATGTGCGGAGAAAAAAAGTGGCACAGTCATTTATATTTCCCCAAAAAGTGAATTTCCAAATTTTAATCGACAATGTGGAAATTCCACCAAACATATTTTCCTGCACGACAAACTTTTTCCATTTGCCATTCTATACGACGATGATCATCATCATGATAAACTAAAAACGAATAGAAGAATTTCACTTTTTTCGATATGTTTTTATTCTTTTTGGGGGAATTTTATCAGAAAGTGTGAGTGAACAGGGGTGCGAATTCATTCAAAAGGAGAAAAAAATGCAAATGGTAGTGAAATAAAATGTAAATTTTCATTAGCACGCAATAAACTCAATTTTTATTTGGTGTGTTTTTGTTATCATAATTAATAAATGCTACCTAGTTTCATATTTTATTTTATTGCCATGCGACACTACATTTATTGGGCCAATTTGTTAACTCAGTAATAAATTTTGGTGTGGTCATTCACTAATTATAATTTGGTTTTTTTCAGGTGCACTTGTACTTTTCATCAATACCAGAAGACAAGATCCCGTATGTAAATAGCGTAGGTGAAAGATATCGAGTCAAACAGTTGCTGCAACAATTACCACCACACGATAATAGTGTAAGTAATCTCAATTTACTAAATTATAAATTAATTTTCTTTGCTAGTGTAGAAGATTTAAAAGGCTCAATGACATTATAAATAATTGCGTGTTGGTTGCAAAGGAATGTGAGAAATTCTTTTATATGTATCAACTTTTTACATTGAAAAACTTGACAAGTTATATAAATGTGTATAACTAAGCACTAAACATCAATAAACAACAAAAACCACTTCCTAAATCATTTTTTGCACCCACACACGCAACCTGCATAAATATCTGCTATTTACAACAGCAACTCAAGTTGCTCTCGAATATTAAATAACTACTTGAATCATATTCACTTAATGCATTTTCAAACATATAAAAATTTCACGCAAGCATAAAATTTGCTTCTCTTTTGTTATGTGCTGAAAACAGCGAAAAGTGCCTGAGCAATTTAAACTTTTTTTTGTTAACAATGCATTTCAATCGATTTCAATTTTTCATGCTTATCATAAATAAAAAATTCACTCTCATTTGCAATACATTGAAAAAAGAATGAATAACAATTTCAAGAGAGAGAAAAACGAGAAGTTTCCATTTTTATCCATTACAGTTCATTAATCGCTTCATCAATGTGAAGAGTTGTAGAAGAGTTGATTTTTATTTCTTCACTTTAATTCTCATTTGTACGCACAATGATGATAATAATGGAGTGAAGAAAAATAGTAGAGAAGAAATCGCACTGAGTTGTATTTCCAGTTCAGTTGAAATCGAATTTTTATGACTCATGATGAGACGAGAGAAGAATAAAAATTTAATTATATAAAATAGGCAAACAAGTTTAAGATGTTTGAGCTGTGACGAAATTTTAATTGATTTTTTTCAACGATTTAGGTTCGCTATTGTCACTCGCTTACTGAGGAGGAACGCAAAGAATTGCAGCTCTTTTCATCACAGCGAAAGCGTGATGCATTAGGACGCGGTACTGTGAAACAACTGGCAGTTAATCAGCAATGTGAAGGTGTAAGTAAAATAAAATGTATCATTTTCATTAAAATTCCCAATTGTGTTATGATGAAGTATGAATATGAAGCGGGTGACATGCAGGAAAATTCATCATCATAAAAGATTCCCTTAGTGCGCATATGAAAACAAGTCAAAGCTTTAGCTTCAAAGAAAGCCTTCCTAATTTCATTATCCTCCACCTCTCTTTACCATTGACATCGTCATGGCAAAGAAGAAGAAGACTTTGGGGAAATAAAGCATGCTAGCATGATTTATATTTTATTTACTCAGGACTGACAGACTGTGCAAACAAAGTTACGACGTTAGCATATATGTATAGAAAGAAAGATAGATGAGGAAAGGATTATGATATTGTGAATTTTTTCCTTGCATGCATTAAAATATAATCCCATGGCTTTTCAACAAACACACACACTCACTTAAAAATGCTGCAACGAAGAAGTAGCAAAAAACCAGATTGCCCGCGAGTTGTAAAGGAATGTGTTTAATGCACCATCAACTGCATTTTTATATGAAATTATCCATTCACATGAAATGATTGAGGCACTGAATTGACGATGTCCATAATTAGCTGCTATGAAGTTTTTACACTCTACATTCGACGCGTTGGTCGACAATGAAGGCATTCTTGCGTAATAATTAGACTTCATTAGCATGAAATTATTCCATTTCCTTTTATGCCTAGTTGAGCGAATCGATTGAGGCTCGTAGGGCTCTATTTCTCATTGTAATGCATTTTAAAGTTGAATTTAAAGTCAACTCTTTTTTTGACTTTTATATTTGCATTGAAAATTATCTTTTAAGCTTTTAAATTATGTTGCTATTGAATTCATTTCCTTATATTATACAATTACCATGAAACAGCATGAAGCAGACATTTTTAAATGTTGTGGGAATTCAAGTTCAGTAGAATACTTTTAGATTCTTGATAATTAAACAAGTCAATGAATCATACTATCAATCTCACCTTCCTTTCACATTTACTTTTATTTTTATTATTCGTACTATTAATTTTTTTGCTCTAAATTTACAACATCACTTTATTTATATGTATGAAAGTTTTTATTAATAAATATGTACATATATTGTAGAGGCAATGAAAGAAAATTGAAATGATTGATGATTGTTGTGATGCATTAAACATGATAAATACAATAGGGAGTTGGCGTTGGCGAAGAAATTGAACTTACATTTCGCCGCCTGTATAAAATAAACTGTAAATTATTTCAGCAAAAATAACAACAACAAAGTGAAATTACAATTCAATGTTCAAGGGATATGACTGTTTGATGATATAATTTTGATAATATTTATAGTTTAATAACGGCTGATGATGATATGATGCAATAATGTAAAACTAACGGTAGACGTTGGCGCTCTTACCTTTTAATTAAGTGTTCCATTGTAATTCCGACATATACACTTGGTGAGGATTAAAACTAAAAAGTCTCTAGAGTCTTTTTTTTTTTGAAAGACTGACATCTTAATGATCATTGCATTAGCTTTGAGGCCAAGAAATATAGAAAGAGATGTTGAAAAAGAAAGTGATTGTGATTAATGGAATTCGTAGGGAGAAATGCCATGTGTATATATAAACAGTTACATAAAGGCAGGAGAGGAAAGTCTATTAGCTGCAAGACAATCCAATTCAGTATTAGAAATATGTTCATTATTGTATCAACATGTAGGATGTAATTAAAAAGTGCATGAAATAGGGAAGTTTAAACGACTCTCTCGACATAAAAAATTTTAAAACTTGAAGTTCAATAGCGCGTGATTGCGTAATCTACACATTTAAAAAAACTTGTTTTGTAGTTTCTATAGAATAGTTTTGTTCAACCTCTTTGTAATGTAGACAAAACAAGCTTCACGCAATGAAGTAATTAACCGAATCAGCGGGAAATTTGATTTATTATGCAAACATGTTAGAGCCGTTAGAATGCGATCTAAGTGAAGAACGATGTTTGAATTAAACTTTCAAATTCTTTTCTTGTTGTGTTGATGAGATTGTGTCAATTCAGCCCTTTCACTGTTGCTTTTAATTAAATCCATCAATTAAAAGAGATTTGTGTCGCGTCATCGCTTATAAGCTTCAGTAAATTTGTCATTCCTGAAAATAGCTCGACAATTTTCACACACAACATATCACTATATGACATGATACTGCACAATAGCAGCCACAGCAGAATTTTCAATTAAAAAGAACAGAGTTATGTCTCTTACTACGGCAGTCAGCTAAGCCTGTAAGATAAAAAAATTGAAAAATCATGACAAAACAGCAAAAAAAATTAATTTTTGTAGTACGCTATCTATGTAAAACAGTCATGAATGTAAAAAAGTTTCCTACATGTCCTTTCTGCTGATATCAGCAAAATATTTGGGTTTCAATCGAAGATTGAATTTTGTAGATAAATTCTGTTTACATTTACATTTTGCATAAAGGGAGAGAATTGGGAAATTTTGAAACTCGTGTGTGTTCATTGAAACTTTTATCATTTTGTTATTTTCTTTCTTTTTACAGTGCAATGATGTTATGATGTCAGGAGATATCGCTGTATATGCATCGCGCTTAGGAGCAAGTGTTTGTTGGCATCCTTCGTGTTTCGTATGCACAGTTTGTAAAGAACTTCTGATCGATCTAATTTACTTTCATCGTGAGGGAAAACTTTATTGTGGACGCCATCATGCTGAAACATTAAAACCACGCTGCTCTGCATGTGACGAAGTGAGTAAATTTATGTGCGAAACTATAAAAATCTTTTGACAACTTTTTATCTCTCTTTTAAAATCTTATTAAAGAAATTTTATCGATTAGAAATTTTATCGAGTTCAATTTTCTCCAACTCTCAGACACAATACTTATCACGTTCTGATCCTTAAATTTCTAAGTCAACTGAAAATTCTATCCTCGAGTCTCATTTTGAATTTTATTAGCTTGATTATTCTATAAGATTGAAAGAATGAGATATCAATAAAGCTAAATGGAGGGGTCGATTTCCGTAAACAAGGAGTAACATCGAACATCGATAGCAGATGCCTATCACATTTTGCTCCATGTTCGCATAATGAATTCTCATTTATTCCCTTTGTGTCAATTTACTTTTCGTAATCCAGAAATAAATTCATCTACGAATCACGTTGAATTAATGTCAAACGCATCATTTGTTCGGATCATAAAATGACAGCTCACTTAAATCGAGATGAGGTACATGCATGCATACAGCATTGTATCGTGTCAAGATTAATGTCTTTGCAAGTGAGAGTATGTATGTGTGTGGCAAAAAGAAAAATACAACGGCTAATGATATGTCATGATTATTTTCCTCCACTTTACTAACGCTGCTGTTGCTACTATAATTGAAGCATTAAGAAAGTGAGACACTTTTACTTCAATTAACTGAACGAACGAGAGCAAAAAAAATTTTTATGAGCCGAGCAAATGTCGCACGGAAGAAAAATTTCATAAATCTTTTCATCTTATTTACGATAAAGTATAAAAATTGTAACAAGAAAGGGCGAAGAAACTTTTTCTAGCTGCAAAATCGATAAATTTACGAAATAATCCATCTTTTCTTTCTGAACAAGACATTCTCACTCTAGTGTGACAAATCAATGCTCTTTAAAGACCTCACACCCTTAACAATCTCTTATTTTAGATTTCCACAAGGGTTGTTGCTGAAACACTTTTAAAAAGAAAGAGAGTTTCATTTAATTTGCAGTAATTTTTCACTTCTATTTTCTCCCTTTTGCTACTGCCACTGCTTCTGTTTTATTTTCAATAAAATAAATTTTGGGGACAATTGTTGTTGAAAACCCGCATGTGTGTTTGTATGTGCAGAAGGGAAGAATTTACTTATACGAAATGTTGAACTTTTCATTGGTTTAGTCACAGGACAAAACCCACATTAAAAATGCCAGCTCCAAAAATCCTTATCGTTAACGACAAAAGCAAATGGCTTTTAAATCCCATCGATTAACATATCTCTAACCATTTTCCTTTATTTTTGCTTACACAGATAATTTTGGCGGATGAATGCACAGAGGCTGAGGGTCGTGCATGGCATATGAAGCACTTTGCGTGTTTCGATTGCGATAAGCAGTTGGGCGGTCAGCGTTATATCATGAGAGAAGGAAAACCTTATTGCCTCGGATGTTTCGATAACATGTTTGCCGAGTACTGTGATTATTGTGGTGAGACAATCGGTGTAGATCAGGGTCAGATGAGTCACGATGGTCAACACTGGCATGCGACAGATCAGTGCTTTTCGTGCTCAACGTGTCGCTGCTCACTGCTGGGTCGTCCATTTCTACCTCGACGCGGCTCGATTTATTGTTCAATCGCGTGCAGCAAGGGTGAACCTCCAACACCA
>JACWBX010004172.1:10388-20495 GCA_014622435.1 Polypedilum pembai
TTCCCAAATGAGAATAAAAAGTTGGAAGTGATTGACTTCAAAAAATTGTTAATAATACATTGATTGTGACAGAAAATGATTGATGAAGTTTGTCGAACTTTAAAATTTTTTTTTACCCATATGCTCGCATATAAATTGAAAAAGTTGAGATTTTAAAATGGGATGGTTGAGTAAGGGAAAGGGGATTAAGTGCTCTTCTCTCTGTGAAGTAGGTCATACGTAGATACATTGTAAGATTGATTTATTATCATCATTATGGAATTGAGGAAGAAAAAGATTTGAAAGAGGTGCGAGATGAAAATCTCTTGAGAGACAGTTTGTTTGTTAAAATTTACATTTGTGTGACGTTGTTTGTGAAAATATTGAAAATTTAAATGGCAGAAAATTTAAAAATTTTTCAAAGCGTTTTTCTTGCTTAATGCAAAAAAGAAAGAAAAATTTTGATAAAATATTTTGACAATTTTTTATGTTTCATAAATTTCTTTAAAGTTAGTTTTTAATTATTTATTTCCTTTTAGTTAGTTAGTTAATTTCTTAAAGTTTTCTCAATGGGTGAAAACGAAGTAATTTTAAGCGTATCAAACAATTTTTAGTGATAATTTTCAGTGAACTTTAGCGATTGAAAGCGATGAATTTCTTTATTAAATCGCGTTTTCTTCTACTTCTTGGCTTTTCCTTAGCTCAAAAAAATTTGCTAAGATAGAAAACAGTCTGATGAAAATAAATTAAAACATGAAAGAATGTTAACAAAATTCAAAAAAGAAATTTATTTTATTCATTTTGAATACAGTTCAGAAAAATTAAACAACAAAAATTAATAATAATCTAACTGAAAAAATTAATGCGTAGACACACAGAGGAAATACAAAAAATATCAAAAGGAAGTAAAAAGATCAATTTAAAGCAAATGAAAGTAACTAATAGAAAGTTCGCTTTTAAATTTTTTTATCTTTGTTGCACATTCATTTAGGTTCAAAATTAAGTTCAAATTTGAATTTTAAAAATATCGTTAAAATTTTAAAAATTTTGAAATTAAAAATTCCGTTAAATTTCATATAATTCAAGATTTTGAAAAAAAAAAAAAAGTAATAAAATTTTATTGATTTTTCTCCTTCTTTCTTCATTTTTCATTCTAAAAAAGAGAGCTTAAAAACAAAAATGTCACAAAGAAAACAAATGAAAAACTCTTCCAGGAAGTCGTTTTTATTGAAAAAAAGAAAAGTTTAAATATTAAAAAAGCAAGAAAAGAAAAAAAAAAAAGCGGAAAATTTTTTAATAATTCATGAAGAGGAGTCAAATAATAAAAATAATTTATATGCGAATCTCGTCTTCAATATCAATATTTATCTCTTTCTTTCTCATATAACATCAGCAGTAAAAAAAAAAGGCAAATTATTCGCCATATAATTAATGTCATGATATATCATGCATATATTTGTCTCTCATAGCAAGCGCCTTTGGGCGTAATAAGTGTACTCGTCTAACAAAATGGAAAATTTTTACTCATTTCTTTGACATTGCGTTAAAGGAATAACAATTAATTTCTCCAAAAAATTCTTTTATTTTGTGACTTTTTTTCTCATTATATAATCTTTGACATAGTTTAAGTGAAAAGAGGATAAAAAATGGAGGAAAAATTAAACATTTTAAGTGATGACGCATCAAAGGAGACTTTATCAAAAGTCTTACGCAATGTATCAATGCAAAGACGACAACAGGACATAAAGTCAGTGCTTGAAAAAAGTTTTACATCTTATAGCACGCAAACAATGGCAACATCGACTTCTTCATCATCGTCAGTGAGTCGAAGGGAAACAACAGGTGGCAACGAGACTATACAATCAACTGACGATGAAAAGAAAAGAAATGAAGCAATGAAATCAATGATGGAATTGAGCGCAAGTCACACTGGAAAAATGATGTTTGCACAGCAACAACAGAATGTTGCGTCATCATCATTGTCATCGGAAACAGTAAAACGAACGAAAACATTGAGTTTCTTACATAATGAAGATTTATTTGACTTTGCTGGAATGACGACGTTGCCTCAGGCAGCTCTTACAAAAACTCCTGCTACTTCTCTCTTCCGCTCTATGTCATTTCAAGAGAGACGACTTCATCATCAGACAACTCTTAAACGTGTTGAATCAGGCAAGGAATTTAAAACTAGCTCAAATTTATTAACTGGAGCTGATTCAGGCTGTCGTAAGGTTGCAATTTTAAGTCCAAAGCATTCACTTCATGAACTCAATGAAAGAATTAAACATCTTCAACAACAAATGTCTATTAATGAATCAATGCCTGAATTGTCATTGTGAGTAAGAAATTTTTTGAGAAAAGAACTAACAATTGCATATGTTTGTAAATTTAAAGTCTTTTATTCAAGCTTAGATGTCTACGTTGCTCTTTTTTATACTAAATTTTCTTATAAATAAGAATTTTTTTTGCTCTTTGTTGCTCCCATTTGCTCTTTTTTCTATCTTTTTTGCTCTTTTCTATATGTTCACGTTTAGACTTTCATTACAAAATTATTTGTATTTGCGTTTTTATTGAGCCGTAAGACTAGTAAGCGAATTTATAATCAAACATTCTTAAAATACGTTAAGAAATTTTTCTTAACAAAAATCAAAACAACTTTTTTAAATTCATTCAAATTTTGCTAAAATTTTATACATTTTGAAATTATTTTAAAATCTATAATTTGAGTTTTACTACTAATTTACATAGCAAGGGAAATGATAGTTGAGTTGATAGTTGTGATAGATTTTGAAAGATTCTATTACTTGATAGTTTCTATCATGATAATTGACAAATCTATCAATTGATTCAAACTATCATTATCATGATTTTTTTTCCCTTGCTATTTGCTATAAAAATTTTTGTTTAAAAATTTAAATTTTAAAAGTACGTTAAAAAGAAATTTTTATCAACGAGTAAAAAGTTTCACTTTACACCCCTTTAGGGCACGTTAGCGCATGTTAGAACATGTAAGCGAATTTTAGACCGAAGTTCTTTGATTTTCATCACTCATTTCTTTGCAAATTTTACAATATTTAATAAAAAGTTCAAAATTTATTCAAAGAAGTTTAGTAAAGAAATTTAGTTTAGTTTAGAAGTTTAGGAAAGCCCTCAAATAACAGCTCTAGTTAAAAAGTTATGGTATCGCAGTAAATTGACTGCATACAGTCGTGCGACATTGCATTTATAGATTTGAATAAGAAAATTTATTAAGCCATTTCGGTCAGTATCATCAATTAGCATTTAGGGTTGTCATTTAGCTGCAAGTACCAAGTTTCTTTCTAAATTCAGACTTAAAATATTTTATTCAATAAACAATTTTAAAAGAAAAAGGTTTTAAATTCAAAAAATACGTTAAAACAGAAATTTTGTTCTATCAACATAAAAAGACTTCTTTTAGATCTTGAAAATCAAAAAACATTCCACAAAACCTTAAGAAAAGACAAATCGAAAATTAAATTAAATTTTCTTACTTTTTTATCTTAAATTTATTCCCACAACTTTTTATTTTTTACAAGACACAAAAACGAAAATGTTGTTTGTTGCCTAAGTTGCCGAGAACGAGAACGAATAATTGTTAAAATATACAAGAAAAGAAAAAAAAAAGGTATAATCTCATCATCTCGAGGTAAACAACATGTTTTTCAATAAAAAAAGGAAAATTTTTCCTTCCTTGAGAATTTTTTTTTTCTTTTTTGGAATTTCTTGTGAAAGCAGGGATTATCAGACTTGTGAAATCAGAGTCATCGTTGTCGTTTTGAATGTGAGGGTAGAAAGAAACTTTTATCGCATGTAGAAAAATTTTTATGATTGTGAGAAAATGAAATGAGAACATTTTTTTGCTCTCAATAAAGCTCATTTCATTACATCAAAAATAATAAATTACTTTGGGATGAAATTTGAGGTAAAAATAGGTTAAAAGCTACAAAGAAATATGAGTAAGGTTAATTTTAAAAAATTACTCTTTTTATAGAACTTTTTCACAATTTTTTTCAAAAATTTTAACGAACTTTTTAAAAAATCCGTTAAAAATTTAAAATTTTTAAAAACCGTTAAATTTTAAAAATCTTTCAAAGTAAGATTTAATAAATACTTTCTTTGAGTAAGGTTAAATTACTCTTTTTATAAAAATTTTCGTGTCATAAAATGTCAAATTTTCAATATTTTGCAAAAATTTTTAAAAAAAATCCGTTAAATTTTTAAAATTTCAAAAACGGTTAAATTTTGAAAATCTTACAAAATAAGATTTAATAAATACTTTCTTTGAGTAAGGTTAAATTACTCTTTTTATAAAAATTTTCGTGTCATAAAATGTCAAATTTTCAATATTTTGCAAAAATTTTTAAAAAAAATCCGTTAAATTTTTAAAATTTCAAAAACGGTTAAATTTTGAAAATCTTACAAAATAAGATTTAATAAATACTTTCTTTGAGTAAGGTTAAATTACTCTTTTTATAAAAATTTTCGTGTCATAAAATGTCAAATTTTCAATATTTTGCAAAAATTTTTAAAAAAAATCCGTTAAATTTTTAAAATTTCAAAAACGGTTAAATTTTGAAAATCTTACAAAATAAGATTTAATAAATACTTTCTTTGAGTAAGGTTAAATTACTCTTTTTATAAAAATTTTCGTGTCATAAAATGTCAAATTTTCAATATTTTGCAAAAATTTTTAAAAAAAATCCGGTAAAAATTTAAAATTCAAAAACCGTTAATTTTTCAAATTCTTACAAAAGTCGTTAAAAATAAATAAAAAGCAATAAATTTCACATTATTTCCTTCCTTAAAACCCACATCACATCACATCGTCTTTGAATCGCTAACAAATTTTTTTTCACCAGTTCTACAAACAGCAGCCTGCCATGTACAGTCTCAAAAGCAGCAAGGAAGCAAGTTGAAAAAGAAAAACAAAGTGACAGCATTAAAGTTTTCATGTTAAAGATTTCAGTCATACTAAAAAGTTACATCATGTACGTCACACTGCGACATAAAGCCTCTCATTCTTATTTGCAAGTTTCTCAAGGGATGATGATGTTTTTCTATTGAAAAATGTCATTGCGTGACACTGCGTAATTTATTCATACAGTGAATAATAGAATTAGCAAAGCAAATGAGTTGCAATAAAATTGAAGGTAAAAATGAGGTCACTAAGAGAATCCATTCAATAATGAAAATTTTTCTTTATCATTATTTGGGTACAAGATTACACGTGTAATGAAAAAAAAAGAATTTTTTTATCTCTTTCATTTCCCACAAGACTCACTTGCTTGCCTTGACTGTGGCTCTGTTACTTAGAGATGAGAAGAATTTTGTATGATGAGGCTTATTTATTACCATAACACATACGCACGAACGCACATAAATATTTAAATTTTATTAAGATATGAAAATGGCTTAAGTTCACCCTTGACATCTCGTTTATATTAATTTTTTCAAATTTTCAATGCTTTCACACCTTTTTTTTCTGCATCGTTGTTGGATTAATTAGTTAGTTGTTTTGGATTAAATTTTTTTATGGTTACTTTATAAAAGTTTTTTTATTGACTTTCCCTCTACAGCCTTGAATTTATTTAAAGAAAATTTTGTTGATAAATTTAAAATTTAAAGTTGAAATACAAAAAATTAAAGCAAAAGAACTTCGACTTTATGTGACGTTGTCACAAAAATTTTATTGTAAATCAATTGTAACAGTCAAATTTAAATTTAATGCCTAATTGCTCAGTTGCTCAGTTCTTATTCTTGCTCATTCTTTTATAACTTTACGAGATTGATGAAAGACGTGTTTAAAAAAAATATTGATTTTAATGTAATAGTTATAATTAATACAGAAACGAGCGGATCAGTGTCTTATGACGTTTTCTTTGCATTTCACGACATTTAAGAAGTTTTTGATCAACATCATGCCAGACCACCATGAACTGCCATTCACCGGCATGCACTGGCCTATGGTCGGCATTATCTCAAAAAATGTTCATGCTATCGTGATCTACGCGTCAAGACCTTTCCAACGAATACCAATACTCCTATATTATGAAAAAGTCGATTTTTAACATGCCCTAGTGCCAGCTGTTCATGGGCATCATGGACCTCACTTGCACCAATCTTCACCAAAAGCTTATCAGTTCTTAATTTTGGGTCGCTGGTTACGAATCTGCAAAAATTTTGGCAAAAAAATTAAATCTGCGACCTGTAGCGTTGATCCATACGAACATACAGACGGCCCACCACAGTTTTTTGGAAGGTCCAATTGACAAGCGGTTTTTTTGTTCGACGTGGAATTTTAAAGCAGTAATTCCTATACTAGATGTTTACATGTTTTTATGCAGCATTTTAGAGAGAAATGCGAAAAACAGGTTTTTTGAAATCAACAAAAGTAATGCTTCGGTTGCTGAGCACCGAAGTAATATTAAATAAATAGTCGCAGTCAACTTATTAACGGAAAATCAGTTTTTTAATTGATCCGTCAAGGCTTGGAAAAAGCAAAGTTGTCACTTCTCGATAACAGCAGCTTTATGCAGCGTTTTTTTTACTTCAACTGCTTCTTTTAGATTTTTAACGAAAGTTCTTCTCGATTGCAGAAAATAACAAAAATATCCTAGGATTTAGTCAAAAATTTTATTGGAATTCCGCAAATATTTTATATGTATTCAAGCAACAATTTTGTTTCAACAAAGATATGTGACAAAGTTTGCAATAAATTTCCAACTTGATAAAAAATATGGTTTTTATTAATTAATACTGGTCATTTAAATGATTAAAAATTTGCAAAAATAAATTTGAATGTTTGAGATTCTAATTAATGTTGAGATGATTGTTATTTACCAAACTAGTGCGAGTAATTACTCAGTCATGAAATCTGAGCACCAAACATTTAATTGTAAATCCTGAGAACTAAATACTCTATTGTAATAGCTGAGCACTCAGTTAATAGTGCTGAGCACCTGAGCACTCATTAATTAGTGCTGAGCACTAAAACACTTCGAGTTCTAAGTGATACACAATTACAAGACCTTGCAATATTAAAACTAATGAATAAACTAACACAATAAATGACTTAAATAAAAGAAAATCTTTTAAATTCATTCTTTAAAGCAAATTTTTTAAAATTGAAGCTCAAAAAGTCATTAAAATTTTAAATTAAAAAATTTTCCCAAATAGATTCCTTCATGAATTATTAATTATTTTCATGGTAAAATGATCCTGATGAAAAAATTATACGAATGAAAAAATCCCCAAAAAAGATTTCCGCATCAACTCTTTTTTTTCTTATTTTAATGTAAAATCATCATCATGATCAGTAATTGAAAGGCAGAGTTGAATTATTTTTTTTTTGCTATAAATTATTAAAATGCCTTGTTGCTTTTCATGCTGAAAAAAGCTGTGTGTAATAAAGTATTTTATTTTATCATTCAATATCGTCTATTTTTTTTCTCTCTACATACGACTGTGGTTTCCTTTTTGCTTGCTTTTCTCATATTATTTATGTTTATTTACGAATTTGCACAAAAACAAACAAATAGAGAAAAAGAGAAAAATTGGCATTAGGCGCACACATATTCATATATTTAGGAGTGAGAAAAGCAAACGCTGATGGGCATAAGCTGCTGATATGACTTTCATTCTTTCTTTATGTTCTTCACTCTCTGCCAATGGCTGTATAAGAGTAGAAATATATTTCTCTTTTTCACTATATGTAACAAAGAAATGTTTTGATGTTTTGAAAGAAAAAGTTTAACTTTAATATTAAAGTTAAGATTGAGCAATAGCACAGTGAATCTGAAACTTAAAATCAGCTCAACAATTATTTCATTACAATTCTTTTTGCAAAGTGTTATTAGTGTGTGAAATAAACGTCTATCATTTAAAGCAAACTTAAATGCAATCAGGTAGAATTTGATAAAGTTATAGTGATTTAAATGAAGCTCAAAAATCTTAAAAATTATACCATGACTGGACACACGATGCTTCAAGTTGCTCTTTGTTCCTACTTTTTTGTATTTCAACATTAAATTATTTAGACTAAATTACTAAAAACCAAGCGAGAAAGCACAAAAAGATTAAAAAGAAGCAAAAAAGAGCGACTTGGAGCAAATGGAAGCAACAAAGAAGAACTTGATTGATCTTTTTGTCGTTCTTTTTTGCGTATCTACATCTAGAAGCTACGACTAATAACATTATACAGAAATGAGCAAACTTTGACCAAAAATTGTAATTTTTTGTTTTATATAATTGTCTCACAATATTCGATAAGAAAAAACAACAAAATTGCCCAAAAATTTTAAGATTCTAACTCAATGAGCTTATATAAAATTAACAGTCTTTTAAAGTTTGAATTTTGAAAAAAAAAATTAACGGCTTATAATAAAAAAATACTCAAATTTTGACATTAGATAAACGAATTTGATTTTTGGACGGACTAAGTTATTCCTAGCTCACAAGTCATGTAGACTGAAGAGCTTGTAGTGTCCGTCGCCACCAGACGCACAATGTTGTCAGCTGAACATTTTTGTATATTCGCAAAAAAGCTAATGACGACTACTTACGTCTACTAACGACTTTCAAACAAGGAGTTTCTACTCCGTAGCATAGCGTCAAACAGACCATCTAAACCAAAGTATTGTGTAATTTTGACCTTAAAAAAAGTTGCTCAAAAAAGCATTTTCATGAAACTACAAAAAATACGTTGAAAATTTAATAAAAATTTCCCTTAAAGGCCAATTTATTTGTCTATTGATTCCATATAA
Source organism: Polypedilum pembai (assembly GCA_014622435.1). NCBI lineage: Eukaryota > Metazoa > Arthropoda > Insecta > Diptera > Chironomidae > Polypedilum > Polypedilum pembai. The sequence goes on from JACWBX010004172.1 coordinate 19,151, forward strand.
GATATAAAAAAATAAAAATTTTGTTTTCTCATGAAATATAATTTCCTACAATTTCATTTACCTGCAATGTATCTGTTACAAACAGATATAGAACAAAGTCCGGATTCTCTTCTTACATCATCGTCACCAAGAAGGCGCAGAGGATGAAAGAAAAATTTTTTTTATGTTTTATAAAAATATGAAGTGAGAAGAGAAAGATATCAAAGAGAAAATTTTTCTCTTCTTTTTATCACACATATCACCTTTTTTCTGTTGATGTTCATCTTCATGTACATGAAGAAACGCAGAAAAAAAAGTATTTGCATTTTACACTTGAACAAATTTACTTTTTTCTTGCCATTTACATGCCTTGTGACAAAATTTTGTAATTTCTTCTTTTATCATCATGTGTGTATGTGAGACGCTTGTGGTTGCTTTCTACATGACGATTTTCTTTTTCTACTTGCGGTGCTTCTTTTTCTTTGATGATGATGAAATTTAATCTTTGTTGTTTCCTAGATGACAAAAAAAATCTATTTTTAAAAATGATAAAAATTTAAATTTTTCACACACAACTGACATTCAATGTAGGTGCGAAAGCCAAACAGAAATCAATTAAAACAAATACACATGAAAGCTTTCATCCACCTCCGCAGGCATCTTTACATTTAAATGTATGTTTGGGGTTTTTAATCGAATTTTCAATTACTCAATGTTACTTCATGCATAAATCAGCTTTCATCATCAAGAGAGAAAGAAAGAGGAAAAGAAAATTCTTTGACTTAATTAAATTTCATATGAAATGAATGAATGAATTTTTTAATGAGGAATTTTTTATTGATTGAAGATTTATGGAAGTGGAAAATGTTTAAAGAAATTAAATTTCAAATGAATTTTGTTTGTAAATTTTGAATTTACTTCGTAGCTTTTGACTTCTTTTTGCAAAAGATTTTGACTACTGTAGTCACTGGTTACTTTTTTTATAAGTGAGAAAAAGTAATTAATGGCTGTTATCTACAGTAAATTTTAGTTACTGACTAAAGATTAATAATTTAAAAACTCTCTATAGAAAGTTCAAAATAAAGTTCAAATTTAAATATTTAAAAACCGTTAAATTTGTAACTAAAAATTCTTATAAATTTCTCTTTGAAAAGAAAACAAATTTTGAATTTCAAAGGCAAAACACTTCTAAAATGAACACAAAAATTTCTTTTTCAAAATATTTCTTCATATAGCTTCAAGTTTAAGTTTAATTTTCTAAAAACCGTTAAAGTTGTAAATAGAGATTTTTTACTAAATTTTTACTTAAAAAGAACAAGTTTTAAATTTTAAAGTCAAATCACTTCTTAAATGAATCCATAAATTT
>JACWBX010004172.1:20515-50538 GCA_014622435.1 Polypedilum pembai
ATCAGCTTTCATCATCAAGAGAGAAAGAAAGAGGAAAAGAAAATTCTTTGACTTAATTAAATTTCATATGAAATGAATGAATGAATTTTTTAATGAGAAATTTTTTATTGATTGAAGATTTATGGAAGTGGAAAATGTTTAAAGAAATTAAATTTCAAATGAATTTTGTTTGTAAATTTTGAATTTACTTCGTAGCTTTTGACTTCTTTTTACAGAAGATTTTGGCTGCTGTAGCTACTGGTCACTTTTTTTTATATCTGAGAAAAAGTAATCAATGATTGTTTCCTACAGTAGATTTTAGTTACTGGCTAAAGATCAATAATTAAATAACTTTATTTAGAAAGTTCAAAATGAAGTTCAAATTTAATTTTCTAAAAACCGTTAAAGTTGTAAATAGAGATTTCTTACTAAATTTTTGCATCGAATAGAAAAAGTTTTAAATTTTAAATTCAAATCACTTCTTAAATGAATCCATAAATTTCCTTTTTAGGGAGTTTTTCATATTGCTCTATATTCAGATTTTCAAAAACCGTTAAATTGGTAATTGAAATTTATATATATTTTTCTTCGAAAAGAACAATTTTCAAATTTAAAAAAAGGCAAAACACTTCTAAAATGGACACAAAAATTCATTTTCCAAAGTATTTTTTCATATAGCTTCAAGTTTAAATTTAAATTTCTAAAAACCGTTAAACTATAATTAAAGATTTTGTGCTAAATTTTTATTTGAAAAGAAGAAGTTTAAAATTTTTAAAACTAAAAAAGTTCTAAAACGAACATACAAATTCCTTGTTTAGAGATTTTTTTCATATATAAATTCAAAAGTTCAAAATTTTTAAATTTTTAAAAACCGTTAAATTTTTTATTGAAAAATTTATGAAAATAATGTTATTTTAAAAGAACAAATTTTAAATTTTAAGAAAAAACAAACTACTTCTGTATTGAATCCATAAATTTCCTTTTTATATAGATTTTTTATATAACTCTAAGTTTAAATTTAAAATTTTAAAAACCGTTAAATTTTTAATTAAACATTTTGTATGAAATTTACTTTTAAAAGAACAAGTTTTAAATTTCACAACCAAAACACTTTTAAAAAGAACATAGCAACTTACTCCAACAGCAACAATTAATCCTCTTAACTCACATTCCTTCATAAGTGCGAGCTAAAAAAAGTGCAAAAACGTGTGAAGTTAGTAATTGAGTTGCCAACAGCCTATTCACCTTTTCACTTGTAAAATTGCATAAAAGATTAACAAGATACTCACATTGGTAATGCAGTGCAAAGTGTGTCACTTAACTCATGTCAACAATTAGATTACAACAACTTAAGCTGTCTGTTCAGCATTAATACCTTAATAACAATTTTTTATCGCGAACATCGCCAATATAATCATCATTATGACATGACATTGATGACGAGTATAAAAATGATTGCTGCGAAAAAGGAGAAAAGCGCCAATCAATCGGATTAAGTTGAAATTTCTTTTTTTTTTCGCGTATTTTATGATCAAATATGAAATAAAAAGAAGAAGAAAATTTCTTTTTTTTTATTCATTCAATTTTACATATTTTTTTTGCTTCTTTTTATTTTCATTGAATAACAATTGTTGTTGTGACATGTTTTTGTGCTTTCACATTTTTAGCACAATAAAAAAAGAACAAGAATTTTCAGTAAGGTTTTTTTGCAACAGGTGTCTGCTACATGCTTATTATTATTTATACAAATTTTTCTCTCTCTTTCACCAAAGCTATTTCAATATTTTATAAAAACAAACTCACACACCTGCAGGTGTGGTGATTCATGAGCTTTTAAAAAGCTTCCTTTGGTTGTGAATGAAGAAAAAAAAATTTCTTTTTATTTTTGGAACGTTTTTGATTGTGACAATTGACTTGCTGAAAGAATAATGAACAATTTTTGAAGATTATTTTGAATTTAAATTATTTATTTTCTGTTATAAATAAAAATTTTAAATTTACTAAATAAAATTTATATTTAACGGTCAATTTCAATTTAAATTTCTAAATTTTGACAGTTGAAATTCATTTTGAAAAATGGAAATTCTTTTCAAGTTTTAAAGCTTTTTAAAAATCAAATGACAGTTATAAGAATAATATGTATTGAAAAAAGCTGAATATTTACAATTTTCTGGAAATTGAGCAATCCACAAATAGAAAAAAGAGTAAAAAAGGTATTGATTCTAGGTATTTCAAAATGTGACTGTTTAAAAAAAAATTAAATTTCAAATCTTTTTTCTCATTTTTTTGGCTCTATCTCATTCTAATTCTCAGCGTTTTTCGAAATGAAATTGTTTTGACTAAGAAATTTCAGCTAGTTTTCTTATAAACTCATATTTGGGTTATTCTTTAAACATTAAGATACTGAGGATATTTTTTTATTATTAGAAAATAAAATAAAACAATTTTTATTTGCCATTTTTCCAAATTGCAACAGATGTTATTTTAAAAAGACTTCGAAAAAATGTAGTTGAATCTCCTTAAAAAAAGAAATTTCTGAAAAAAAATTTGGAATTAACTTTTTTGCTTTCGGAATTCTTTTTTTGTATTTAACGAACGATTTGAGACCATCTAGCATTGATTATCAATTTTTTTTTTGATAATTTAACTGACAACTTTTATAACAATTTTTAGTAGGCTTTGAACTTTGAACGAAGTATTATCTGCAAGACCGGAGAAATCTTTGATTTCAGTTTTGTTTCGATGGTTTATTCAAAAAAATTTCATTCTATTACTTTTATTGAGCTCAAATAGAATTGAATAAAACAGCAAAAATCATACTTCAAGCCAAATATGCTTTATTGAAGTTTTGCCAAAATCAAAGAGTTCTCAGACCTTGATTATCTACAATTTTCGTAGCATTATTATCAGGAGTTTTTTTGTACACGCTGGAGGTTAAACCCTATAAAAAATATTAGAAAATTTCATAAGCAAAAAACGGAATTTTCAAAGAAATTTTCCAATTTGTAAACTTTAAAAAGAGTTTTAATTCTATTATTTTTCAGCATATCTTTTATTTCATAAACAATGTTTACATATCTTTTCTCACAAGCAATAACTTTTCCTTAACACAAATTTAATATATCAAATCAAATTTTATTTTTTCTTCTCTCTCTTAAAAAAAGGTAGTCAATTCACAAACTATTCACAACAAGTTTCAATTTGAAAAGGAGAAAGAAAAAACTTTATAGAATTGAATACAATTTAAAATTTCCTTATAAAATCCTTTCGTCCGTTTATGCTTTGTGAATTTGAAAAGAAATTTTCATGCTGAAAATGAAGAAATAAAAAAGTTTTCAAATTTAAAGCTGTAAAAAGGTTGAAAATTTTTTTTCCGAATTTAATTAAATTATTGAGAGAAAAAAGTGAACGAAAAATGGGAAAATTGCTTTTTTGTTGCTTTGATCAAGCTCGCATGTTAGTAAATTGCTTTTATGAACTGTTTAAGGCTTGTATTGAAAAATAAACGACCCTAACTGTGTTCATCACACCATGTAATCCTCACAAAATACTGCGCAATTAACGCAAACATTCCAGAAAATAATTAAAAAATTATGCTCGAGAAAGAAAAATTGATTCGACTTAAAATTTCAATTGTGGGCTGCGGCGAGTGGTTTTGTGAATGACAACAATTAATTTTCATGGCTGATTTTATGAAAAGGCAATTTGGTGACAAATTTATGATTAAGATTTGACGATAGACGCTGAAAAAAGTCGTAAACACTCGCACTTTACTTTAGAAATGAAATTTGAGATGAAAGAAAATTCAATTTAGCTCCTTCTTGATGTTCACAAAATTTTTTTTCCTCATCGATGAAATTCAATTCTCATAAAATTCTCATCTCTCGCTTTTTTTCCTTTTGCTAAATAAATCATATTATATTGCATCGTTGTCATAAAGCTTGCTTGCTTGCTTGCCTTTTTTCATTCATGGCGAAGCCTTTCAAAGTAGAAAAATTCAATCAATGTTTTCGCTTCTTTTTTTTCTCTATTCTCCTACATTTATTCCAATATAAAACACATAAAAATGCTCTTTTTTTGGTCAGAAGTTGAGAGAAAAATTGAAAAAGTTTTTTGATGAAAATAACGAACTTTTTAAATTTAAATTTTGTTTAAGAAAATAATTTGTATTTATAACAGTAAAAAATATATTCAATATTTTGCGCTGTAATTACCCATTCAGAGAAATTTTTTAATGTCATATTAAAGAAGTTCAAAAAAATACGTTAAAAATTTAAATTTCAAATCCCAAAAAGACGTTAAAAAATTTCTTTTACTTCTTCAAAACTTCAATTTCTAATTCACAGCCTATGACAGCATATAACTCAAAAATAATGTTCAAACACATTCTTCACTCTTCACTACTGTTGCTGTCGATAATATTTACCACCAAAAAGTATACATTCTTAATTTTCATTTCATAGGACAGCGAACGAGCGAACGAATAAAGAAATTGATGAAGGAAATGTTCATTGCTCCAGCAGATTTAATGGTGATAAAAAATAAACACATATAGAGTGTCAGTGCTTGTTCTACCTCATTTAATGGCATAGCAAGAGGAGATAAAAAAAAGATTTTGTGTACACTTTTAGATTCAACAGATTTATTATCGATTTTTTGTTAAAAATAATTTTTTCATGTACAATGAACCAGAAATTTATGTTAAAAAACCTCAATTCTATTTTGATATAATTATAACCATCATTAGATTATTTAAAGCTCTTTTTACTTTAATCACTAACACATGTTTGACACAATGTATTGTGATATTGGGAGGGTTTTTATGTTTGTTTGCTCATTTGTTTGACTGGTCTGTGATCTACGCATTTTGAGCTTATTGTAAAACTTACTGAATAGTTTATTTTCTAAATGGAAAATTTTATTTCAAGGACTTTATTTAGGCCCAGATTATTTAGGATTTTTCATTTCACTTATTGTGAATGTTTTATAGAAAGAAGCTTTAAAATTGAAATGAAATACAATGGCCAGTGACTCTAGATTTGAAAAAGAAAATAGAGAGAAAAAAAATAAAACTTGATTAGTAATGACTGGTTCTGGATTCCAGAGAATTTTTGATAATATTCATGAAAAGACAAACCTAAATTTGAGTCTTTAAAGTTACGTTTTTCAGATTCCTTGCCATGTAACGTCTAATGTATTTTTTGTCAAAGCAAAATAACTGATAGTTTTTTCCACATTTGGCCACATGAAACACATTTGACAAATTTTGGCCACATTTTGTTTTAGTTATTTCGCTTTGATTTTTGAGAAGGAGTAAGAACTTCAGTCAAACGTGCTTTAAAGTAGAAGTTCTTACCCCTTGATTTTTGTTACTTCAAATTTTTAAAATTCGTTAAAAATAACATCAATTTTTTACTTTTCCAAGCATAATAACTACTTATAAGCATTTAGAATCCAAATTGTTTGAAACATAATAAAAAACATTGATTCAAATTTCAAAAAGTCGTAAACCATGTTGCTCTATTTATATCAAGAATGGAATACTTAACTAAATTAGATAACATTAAAATTTAATTAGAAAATAAGTAGTTGCACCTATGAATTGAGAATTGTAATTTCTCTGAATAAAAACAATTCCATTCCATAACTAAATTAACTAAAATTAACCAAAATTAAATATGGAATTAATTAAATTAAATTTATTTTTTTAACGTTAAAAACGTGAGTGTCCCAGCCTTGATTTATGATTTTCGATTGAAATTTTTAAATTTGATAGGAAAAAGATACTACAAATCAGAATTGTTTAACTACTGATCAATAGTCAGTAAGCAAAAAAAGTAGATTTTGATTACAAGTAGTCAATGGTTACAGTAGATTAGGACTTAGTCTTCTATCTTGTTAGTATCTATTTGGCTACTGTAGTCATTAATTATTTTTCAAAAAGTAGTCAGTGGTTACAGCAGTCAAAATCTACTATAGAAAACAGCCAAAGACTACGAAGTAGATTCTACTTTTCCTGTTCTATTACAATTTCATTTTACTTTACAAAGTTTGAAAACTGAAAAAGATTTAATGAAAACAAAAATTTAAAATATTTTATTCAAATTCAAATTTTATAAAGTCGTTAAATATAAAATTCATTAAAATTTTCAAATTAAACTTCTAAAAAGCATTTTTTTTTATTCATTTCAAAAGTTACAATTTAGTTTTATTTCATACACAAACGATTTGGTTTTAATTTTTATCTCACAAATTCCACACTCACATGAGTTGCTGCTTGCTGTTGCTATTGCTGATTGTGACTTTTTCCTCTTTTTATAATGGAGACTAAAAACTAAATTGTTTGTAAATATAAAAAGAAAAAATTCCAAACCACTTTATGTTCTATATAACGAAACGAGTCAGAGATAGAGAGAGAGAAAAATTTCATGTACGACACGTTTTGTGTTTTTTTGCATAATTTCTGAATGTCTCTAGATGACAAAAACAAGAATAACATACACAGTACATGATGATATTGCTATGTGAAAAGGTCGCTTGACGGTTACAGAGTTAGAGTGAACGATGACGATGAATTTCAGTTGAAAAGAGGTTAGAGCATTGTGCTTATGTTCGTGCCACTTTTACCTTTAAGAAATGATTTCTTTTTGCCATTTTTGACATATGTTCAATCGTGCATGAACGAGAAAGAACAAATTGATTCTCAAAAGACTGAAATTAGGCCAAAAAGAAAAAATTTTGATGCCGCATTTTTCATATCAAGAAGAATAATTTGCATTAATTGCAGTGCTAGAAAAATTAAAATGACGAGAAGCAGACAAACTATGACTTTTCTCATTCATTTAATTTTTATTAGCAACATGATGAATAGTTGAAATAACCAAGGGTTAGAAAATTTGGCTTAGAAAACATTTATGATCATTATAAAAGTTTTTTTAATAGTAAGAAAAAGTTTTATGAGTTAATGAAGTTTATTTTTTAAGACTTATAATTCCGATTTATTGACACAAACTTTATGCCAGTTAAAAATTCTTTTTCTCTGTAAACATTTGAAGTTTAATAAAAAACAATTTTCTGAATCTAATTAAAAATTAATTATCTTAAAGTTTAACCGTTAAAAGAAATTTAAATTCAAAACTTGTTAATATTGTGTAAATTATCAAAGTTTATTCTTGGATCAATTTTTTGTTTACATTTTTCAATCTTTTTAACATTTTTTGTTAAAGTGTTCAAAAATTAGATTTCAATTCTTTATTTATTAAAAGAGCTTGGCAATATGCAAATATTTCATTTTATTTCAAATTTATTTCGCTCAAGACTGACAGGAAATTTCATAAAATTTCATAATTCCTATTACTTTTTGGATCTGACTATAGGCTAATGTAGTTTAATTTTATGCATATGAGAACGGGAACGGGAATTACCGGGAATATTCCCGGTTGGAAAAACACTAATGCACATAATTCTTCTTCTTACTCCATAATTTATTCACAATTTAGAATTTTAAATTTTTAAATTTTCAACAAGTTTTGAGAACTCTTTGATTTCAATTTGATTTGTTTGGCACAATCAAGAAATCAAAGAGTTCTCAGGCCTTGATTTTCACATAAAAATTTCAATTGAAAAATCTTAAAGACTTTCATGAGAAAAAAAAAGAAAGAAGAAAATGTTAATGGGAATAAATTTTGATGAGCCTTATTGTTTGCCTATGCAAATTTATAAAGAAAAAAAAATTTTCTTATACTTCAACACACAGTGAAGAGAAAGAAAGAGAGAAGAAAATTGAATATTCATAAATTGAATTTTGTTTATCAAGCTTTAAAAGTTTTTTTAAATAGTAAAATCAAATTGACAATTGAGCACACTACGTGATTACACAAAATCGAGAGAAATTATTGAGACATAAAATTTTCATTCGTATGCATAATGTGTCGTGTTTATTTATAGATTTATAATGTGCAATCTTCACAAATTGATTCTTTAGAACGATGTTTGACGTACGTGAGCAAATTTTCTTTTTTCCACGGTTTTCTAGCTTTAAAATCTTTAACTTAATGAGCTTAAACAGGAATTTTTAAGTCATCATTTTTTTTGCTACTGCTGTTTAAGCGAGAGATAAAGAAAAACAGCAAAGTCACATTTATCGACCGAGAAATGATTGAAAATTTCTTCTTTCTGCTCTCATTATTGATTCACGAATGGTGACAGTTGTCGTTACTGTGCATTTTTATTGAATATTTTCTTTCTTTTCATGTAAGTTGATAAGTCCTTCAAGTCATCGACAATGAGGGAATTTGTGTCAATCCTTCAGTTGCTCTTGTCAAATATTTGACAGCTTTTTTACCTTCATAGAAAAATTTTTCTCTTTTTTATTTTTAGAAACTTTATGAACAAGTTATTGTGACAATTTTAGTTTTATGTTGAATTTTTTATTGATCTAGTTTTAGATAAAAGTTGAGAAAAATCAATAAAAAAAAAATAATTTTCTTTAATTTTAAATTGAGATAAATTTAGAAGCTTTAAAGTTTCTTGGGACTTTAATATTTATCAAATTTAATTTGTTCTCATTTTTAAAAATAAATCCAAGGGAAAAGAATTTCGATTTTATGCGACGTTTTACAGAAATTCTTTTTCATCGAATAAATCTCTTGGAAACCGAGCAGAAAAAGAGACACCTTTGACATGCCTTAGTCCGAGTGGGAATCAAATCCGCGTCTCATAATTTCCGGTCAGGTAATCTTCCACTCAGCTATCGGCGAACATCTCAAAGCTTGGCAGAACGCCAACTTAAATTTCTCTAACTGCTCTGTTAATCGTTGTCGTAGAATTCAACAAAATCTTAATCAAATTCCAAATTTATAACAAAAATTATCTGATTTCAAGCAGTGTTGTTACACAGGCAGCCTGTGATTGCCTGTGATATTATTTACAAAAAATTCCGTTATGGAAATTGTAGATGGCGCTTAGATCGTTTTGAAGTAAATAATATCACAGGCAATCACAGGCTGCCTGTGTAACAACACTGATTTCAAGTGAAATTCATCAAACTTCAATATCAACAAAATTCGTCTCTTATTTTCATGCTTATGATGAAAATAATTGTGTAATTAAGCTTACATAAATAAGTAAAAGTTTTGTAATTGGAATCTTCAATTAAGCAACTGTTTCCATGACAATCTATTAAATGTAATCTATCATGAAAGTTGATTATGCTCTCATATTTACCTGACATTCATTCATGTGATTGCGTTTCAATTTTTATTGAATTTAATAAAGGAAAAAATAAGTTTAACCCAGGGGTGGACACTCCATAAATTCGTATGATTTTTTGTGATTATTTATGATTATTTAGGATGATTTTCCCGGAAATTTGGACATTTTTGGGAAAATTGATGTCTGTTTTATGATTATTTCTGATAGAGAACTGAAATATGAGCAAAATAATACAAAAATTAGAGCTTTAAACTATATGGTTCACGAGTTATGACCGAAAAACTGAAATTTAATTTCATGATTTTTTGAAAATTTTACTCATTGAAATATCATGCTCTAACTTGGTCAAAACAAAAGCTTTTTGAGCTGAAACTTGTTTTAAATTATAGCTAGAGCTTGAAAAAAGATTTCAAAACAGAATTTGCAATAAAAAAACTTTTGTAAGTGCTCGAAATTCACTGTTGAACAGACTTTTAAAAAGTATGATTATTTGTGATTTTTCGTGATTATTCATGATTATTTTTGGAAGTGTCCACCGCTGGAGTTTAACCAAAAATTTCTTTCTTTCTTTCTTTCTTTATTGAGTTTAAATTAAAATGTTAAGCTTACAGCTTGTACATTGGACAAAAATAATATTTTACGACAGGCATTTATACTGGATCTAATTGTAAACTGATATTAACATTACACTCAATCACATTATTCGAAATTTTTAAAATAAAGATTGTCGCCAACGCGACATTCCTATTTAATTTATAAGAATTATAATTGTAACGCTTTCACGAATTATAACCGCCAACGGTAAATTTAAAATTAATTTGGTCAAGTCGCTCATTTTGCTTATTTTGTTATTCGATCATTTTCCTTGGAATTTAATAAAAATTTCTATTGAATGATTTCGAGTTGATTGTAACGCCTGCCTCACGTGAGCCAATTCCGATTAGTCGGATTGCTCAATAAAAGCGTCAGTGCAAGGCGAAGAATGCTTATTTCATATTATGTTTTCGTATTTTAACAGCGCATTTCATATTTGCAATTTTTTGTTATTATTTTATTAATGAATAAAAAGCCGTGCATTTGTGCGTGGCAAGTACAATTCTTTTCTAGAATAAAAACAAAAGAATTTTTAATGTAGGATCGGCCGATCCTACTGAATCTTAGTATTTTCAGGAAAAAAGTGTTACATTGACAATTTTGAAATGTTGTTGATAAATTTTCATCTTTTTTATACTAAATTTCATAAAAATGAAATTCCTAACTTTAACTTTCATCTTGAAATCGAGTATGGCATGAAAATGCACGTAAATGATAAACCCTCGACAAAGTTCACACATGTTTTCACCAACACAACTTCATCTTCTTCTATTCCATCGTATTTTCATGCTTTCATGACCGGAATGCTTGTTTATATTTTTTTTCTCTTTTCTCACAATTGTGATAAGGAAAAAAATTCAATGCGAATGTTTTCCAATTTCCAAAGGATCATGCGCTTAAAATTTATTTTTCTCTATTTTGATTTTTATAAATTGATAACAAAATTTGACTTAAATTCATGATAAAAGAATCAAAAACTTTTAAAATGAAAGAAAATTTGAAAATTTCATCAAAAATTTCTTAAAAATTGTCAAAATTGTTATCAAACATTTTTGTGTGTATAAAAATGCGCACAATATTGGAAAAAATGAGAGCAAAAAAAAAACTCTCATTTTATCTTTCCACTCCAGTAATGTGTTCTGGAAAATCAAAGCCGTGAATTTTCTTTTTTTGGTCGATTTTCTGCTGTATGCGAAGTCTTTTTGTCAATCGTTTTATGTCCTCAACAGCCGCAGGCTTACAACATATTCGCGAGAAATAATTTTATAAAAAAAAGAAAAAAGTTGTAAAGTGAAAACATGAAGTTGTGACTTTTTTCACTTTCATTTGATTGTGTGTTTTATGTCAATAAAAAATATTAGAGGAAGTTTAATTTCTCTCTAATTATTTAAATCAGTGGTTATAAAAAAAAAAGTGGAAATTATTTCCAAAAATAAAATAAAAAGAAAGTGTTTGTGTGTGATAAATATAAACTGTTGTCAGCCTACTTAGTAAACTAATAATGACATTTAAAGATTTTATTTTTACGCCCAGTGAATAGTTTTTTTTTTTTCTTTTTTGCTGCTTTTTATTACTATTTGTGAACAGTGTTGTTACACAGGCAGCTTGTGATAATATTTACAAAAAATTCCGCTATGAAAATTGTAGATGGCGCTTAAAAACGATTTAGGCGCCATCTACAATTTTCATAGCGGAATTTTTTGTAAATATAATCACAGACCGTCTGTATAACAACACCGTTTTGTGAAAAAGAAAAAAAAAATGATAAACTGCTGCAGCTATTGCATCATTCTCATGAACTACATATTTACTTTCAATGATTTATTTCTTCGTCCTACATTCTCATGCTCTCAAAGTTATTTTACAATACATTGAAAATTGTTTTATTGAATGAAAAGAAATTGAAGAATGAAGATAAATAGTCGGAAAGGTTTTTATTTATCTATATCTTTTTACAAAAGAGAAGATCTTGAAGATATTGAAGATTTTTTTTCTCTTTAAACTTTGTTGAATGTGAGGGTGTCAGAAGAGCTTCGTAGAAAATATAGATGTGGCTGAAAGAGGATAAATATCAATTTCAGATCTTTAAAAAAAGACGACTTTCCTTTAAAAGTTTTTAATTGTTAATTTTGAATTCGATTTAACTTAAAACCAGAGCCCGAATTCAAATAAAAATTTGTACTTAAGCCGACTAAATTAGCATACAAATTTTTAGTCGACTTCGGGCTCTGCTTTAAACAGGATTCGGACTTGAACGCAGACAGTCAAGTCTTTGCACAGATACTTGTACAAGTTACATTCAAGTTGATCTACTTCAAAATGTCTCTAATTCGTAAATTATGAAATTCATAAATTAAGAAGTTTACCAAAATAGTCCGAAATTATTCAAAAATTTATTTAATTCATTTAGTTTTTTTCAATGGGTAAAAACTTTTGATACTTCAAATAAAAATCGATCATAGTTATCATTGAAAAATCTAGAAAAATCAAAAATTTGTATGGAAAACATTAAAAAATCAAATTTGATTTTTTGATGAAGTTCGCACCCCTTGGTTTTTATTTAATCTGATCAAAATTTAGTAAATTTATATGAAAGTCAATGATTCTTAAATTTAGCAAAGAATTGATTGAATTGAATGAAAACTGAATGAATTAGAGACATTTTGAAGTAAATCAACTTGTACAAGTGTCTCCACAGATACTAAACTGTCTGTATCCAAGACCAAACCAAATCCTTAAACCAGATGAAATAATTATAATTTTAATTGAAACAAAACTGGTTTAAAGTTGATAAGTTAATATCATAAAAATAAAACTTTCTTCATATGTTTATGATTTCAACATGTACACTCAAAGAAAAAAATTGACAATTCGAATTGTGAAATTGAATTTGCTCAGATTAAACAAAAAAATTGTCAATTTTTACAATTTATAATGTAAAATTTTCTTTACAATTATTGTCAAATTCTACAATTTGATTGTATTCTTGAAAATTTCACAATTTTAGTTGTAAAAATTCACAATGAAAATTTTTAAAGAATAAAAATGAATGAAAATTAAGACAAGACAATTTTAGAAATAAAATGTATTAATAATATTAAAAGATTTTGAAACATTGTCAAAAAAATGTTAAATTCCAAATTTAAGAAACTTTTTGACTAAAATAGTTTATTTTGTCATTGATCAATATTTAAATAAACATACAAAATGGATAAAGTTATAAGATAAAAGCATGAGAAGTTAAGCAACATTAATGATAATCTTTACTTAGATGGGTGACCGCGATTGACAATTATAAATTGTAAAATTTAACAATATTCAATGTAAAATTTATTTTTTAAATTTTAATTTTCACAATTTCAACTGTTAATTTTAACTATTTAAATTGTGAAATTTTCTAAAATTTAATTGCAAATTTTTACAATTTGATTGTTAAAGAAAATTGACAATCGGATTGTAAAAATTGACAACATTAATTGTCATCGCTATTTTAACAATGCAAATTGTGAAAATTTTGTACTGAAATTACAATTTCATTGTTAAATTTTTCTTTGAGTGTACAATAAAGACATCAATTTATCTTTATGAACTTTATTCAAATCATTAGAGCCAATGATATGAATGATACTTTGGTGCAAAAGGTGCGAACTCTTTAAAATGCAAAAATATCAAAAATTGCAAAAAAATTTTTGATAATTTTCATACAAAAAATTATTTTTCAATGCCTACTCTGTTTTGCTTATTAAGAGTTCTAACCCCTTGCTTTGGTGAATAGCGAAAATAATAATTTTTGCTAAAAGAAGCTATATCATTTGCCAAAGTCTCTATTACTCTGATTAAAACAGTTCTCATTCATTAGCTCTTTAAAGGGCATGTAGAAAATTGTAATATTATTTTAAAATATTTAAGCTTTTTGTATAATTTTTTGTTATCAAAAATTAATCTTTTGTGGCATTTGAGTGTCTTCGCCTAGGTGAATTTATTAAAAATTTTTACGAAAAATATTTTTCGAATTACAAACTATCACTTTTTCAAACTTAAATACCAGGATCAGTGTTGTTACACAGGCGGCCTGTGATTGCCTGTGATAATATTTACAAAAAATTCCGCTATGGAAACTCTAGATGGCGCTTCAAAATGATTTAGGAATTTAATTTTCATAGCGGAATTTTTTGTAAATATTATCACAGGCAATCACAGGCCGCCTGTGTAACAACACTGACCAGGATCATTGAAAAAGTTCTTTTATTTGAATTCAGGAGCCAGTTTTTGTTTTCAGAAGAAAATGGTGAAGAATGTAAAATATTGAAAATGAAAAATAAATCAGTAAATATTTGTACAAAATCAATATCAAATGTTAAAAACTTTTCAGTAAATGAAAGAATTTCCGCTGTTTAACTGAAGTTTTTTTTTTTTTTTTTTTTGTATTAGATTCTCTAAATATTTACTTTCTGATGATTAATTAAAATGAACTAAATCGATTGATTGAAATAAGCGAGGGGAGTGGAACACTAAAGGAAAAATTATTTTATGTTTGACAGGAGCAAAAAATTGCCTCTTTGCAATTCTTTATTATTTTTCAAAGATGCTGAAAAAATTTGTCCTTTTTCTCCAGTGTTTATCCCCAAATCAGTGTTTTTACACAGGCGGTCTGTGATAATATTTACAAAAAATTCCGCTATGGAAATTATAGATGTCGCTTCAAAACGATCTAAGCGCCATCTACAATTTCCATAGCGGAATTTTTTGTAAATATTATCACAGGCAATCACAAGCCGTCTGTGTAACAAGAAATTTTTTATTGAATTTGTTAAAAATTTGAATTCGACTTTTTCGTCATTTTTCAAATGAATTTTGATTATATTTTAAATCAAGGCAAAAGAACTTCCGTAAAACATTTCAAAAAGCTGCAAAAACTGGCATAAAGTTGAAGTTTTTTTCCCTTGTTTTAAACAAAAGGTGAAAAGCAATTGAGTTGCCACGACTAAATATGGTTTTGGTAATTGATAACTTTGACAACCATTTAACACAGCTCTTCTAACTCTTCTAATTTCTTCTTAAATTTCATGCTTCAAAAATTAAATTTTCATTTTTTTCTTTTAAATAAAAAATTCTCGCATGAGATTTCAAGTGTAAAAAAAGACCTTTTTTTCTAAACTTATTGAAGGAAAGAAACAAATCATTGAAAGAAATTTAAAATAAATTAATCTTCAGCAAGTAGACCTAAAATGATCAATAGATGATTATCATAATCTCATAAAATTGACATAAAAACCCAAAACAGTCCCAAAAACATTTTTCATTTTCTTTTTTTTCATCATTAAAAGTTCAATGGCATTTTTCAGAGTTTGAAATTGTTTGCGATTTACTAAAGTTGCAACTTAATTTTATTCGATTAAATATTTCTGTCGACAACTCGACATGCATTATTCTCTTATCAAAAATGATTAATAATCTGTTTGTAACTGATTACACGAATAGTAACCGCCAATTATAAATTTAAAAATATTTATTGCTCAATTTGCTCATTTCTTTCTTTCTTATCTTCGCATCGTGTGAATCAGACCTCAAAAGTAGAATTAATTATATTTGAATTAAAATTCATAAATCTTCACTTTCTAGTGAAATATTATCTTGGACTATCAAACCATTTCGATTTAGTCTTTTATGTGCCCAACAGCCAGATTTTTATATTTTTCAGAAGCTTTAAAATCACGCGGCGACAATTTCAACCAAAAATCAACTAAAATTAAATCAAAAAGTGTTTTATTTTTAGTTAACTAAATTTTAGTTGATTTTTGGTTTAATGAATTAAAATTTAGTTGAGTTACTTGATTTTTACTTGAAATTTTCAACTAACACAAAGAATAGTTGAAGTTATTTTAGTTGAATACAATTTTCATCCAAAACTAAAAATAAATAACTATTTGACTTAATTTTAGTTGTTTTTTGGTTGAAATCGAATAAAATTTAGTTGCAACCAAGGCCTGAGAACTCTTGCAAGCTTACTATGATTATTTTTTGTCTCAATTTTATTTCTTTGTTAAAATCTCAATTTTCCAATCATAATCTTACTTTTTATGATTGATTCTTTGCTTTTATACGTAAACAAGTGATTGTTTATCAAAATATCTGCCTAAATACGGCTAGTTTACAAAATTTGGGATCGAAAATTTTTGAAAGAGTTCTCAGGCCTTGGTTACAATTTTAATTAATCGCAAACAATTTCTGACTCTGGCATGAAAAACATTAAAGCAAAAATTTACACATAGCAACAGCAGCAGTAACTTTTCACTGGGCGCGCAACATAATAATAAATTAAACAAACGAGGAATTCTTCTCTGACGTCATTACCCTACCATACATAGAGAAAGTGTGTGACAAGAAGAAGAAAGAAATTTTTTTTTGTGTGAAAAAGAGAAAATAAAAAGCAGTCAAGACGTCGAAACGAAAAAAGAGAAAAGATAGAAAGCGAGTAGAAAAGAAGGACAATAAAAAATTTATGAATCGAATCATACGGTGCGAACCTTATCACAAAAAAAATTGCTTATAACATTATGCAAGAAATTAATATTTTTTTTTTTTTGAGCAAGCAAAAAAAGCTTTTGTAGAGGAATTTTTTTATTAACATTTTATGATTTTTTCACGCAACTTTTAACACCATTCAGTAGAGTTGTTACAGGCGGGAGAACAGGGGGTCTGTAACAAAGATTTTTCATTAAATTTTTGGCAATTTTTATAATTTTAAAGATTTTTCAAAGAATTTTTTACAAGTTTTTCATCAAAGACTTGCTCTGACTGGCAGTCAATGCTATAAGACATGAAGTCATGAATGGAATAAGTATTTGTGTTTGTCATATAAAAATGATTCAAATCAATATTTAAAAATATTAAAAAAAATTTTACGAAGCTTTTTTGTATTTTTTACCTAAATAAATGTCCAAAATAACCTAAAGTAGTTTGGAAAATGCCGCTCTGGTGGTCATAGGTTAAAAGTAATCATTACATGTTTTACATCGTTAAAAAGATCTTGAAATTACCTTTCTAACAAGGCCTCAACCATATTTATAGGACAAGTCAGTAAAAAGTTATGAATTTTCAAAGATAAAAAATGGCGAAATTATCCACGAAAAACCGTTTTTTGGCTGGGAAAAATAGAATATTTTTGAAAAAAAAAAAAATATAAAAACATTTTTACTATGATAATTTACAGAAAATAAAATGAAAAAAGTTAAAAAATCAAAACTTTAATAAATAAATTTTCTTCGTCTGTCGCCTGTAACAACTCTGCAATTCAGTGAGAAAAAAAAGTGCTGAAAAACTCATTTTTTTTTTTGCTATGCTTTTTTTAAACATCTTTTTTGCGTTTATAAAGAAAATTACTTTTTTTTTGAGAAACATACAAGTGAAAGTTGAGCAAAAGAAAAAGAAGGAGGAGAAGGAAGATGCTTCATATTATATTTCAGAATGTAGTGGTTGTTTGTTTTTTGAACGCTTCAAAGAATACATTTCGCCAAGAGAGTTTCATTTTTCTCTCTTTTTTCACCCATTTACATGCTTTTACTACCTCAACTACTCCATCACTCACTTAACAAACACACAAAATAAACTGAGAGAAGAAATTTCTCTTTTATAGCTTGTGATTTTGATATGTTGATGTATTTTGAGAAAGAAAGAAAAGATTCTTTATTTATTTACCTTTTTTTCCACTTCAACATCAGTTTCAATATAAGTCAAGTAGCCAGCAATGGCTACTGTATCTGATAATATTCAACCTTTTTTTTTTCTTCATGCAATTCAACTTATGTTAACGAGCTTTTTCTCTCTCTCATCTCTTTTAATTTGCAAAATATTTTTTCTCTTTGTGAATTTTTTTTTATTTCATCAAGTTAATTTATGGAAAGAGTTCATGGAAGGAAGAAAATTTTTTAGTTGTTAAATAAAGGATGATAAGCCTTATTGCCTATATAGAGACAAGTCTATGTGAACTTATTGATGATTTCCTATTGCTCCACTGTGAAACAAGATCCACCAACTCATTGAAACTTTTGCCCTGTTGAGCTGCTTCATTACGAACAGACGATTGCCAGGTAACTGTGGGTCGTCCTTGCTTGTGTCTGCCTGGCGAATTCCAAGACATCGTCATCAGGGCTCTTCCTTATGGTATGGCCAATTCAGCCTCATTTACGTTTTGCCAATTTCGTTGACTATTTGTCTTTGTTTAGTTCGAGCGTACAAGTCTGTATTACTAATTGTATAAGGATAATAAATGCCACATATAACTCTAAGACATTTATTAACGAATACTTGGAGTCTATGACTGAGTGTTCCTGTAACTTTCCAAATTTCGCAAGCGTAAAGCAGAACTGATTTGACGTTAGAGTTGAAGAATTACCAAATAAAGTTGTTAAATTTTAGCCTTTAAAATTTTTTTCTTTAAATAAATTTCCCTTTCTGTTTCTAAAAAGCTTTCCATTGATTATTTAATAACAGTTAAATTGTATTACTTTTTTAAATAATTTTATGAGAAAATCCATAGTCTAATTTATATTCGCAATGGCGGACTTTGATGAAAAATTTTTATATTTAAAATTCCTTGTCTAAGCAATTTTATATTAAACCAGATGTCAAGTACCCATTTACGAATTGGTGTACTTTAGCGCATTTTTGGGGCCACTGATCAGTGTTTGTTAACAAATTACAAGATTAACAGATTCGTTCTTATAAACAAAAGCTTAAACCTTAAATACAATTGTCACAGCAAAGTTGAATTGACAAATTTCACGTTTAGTTGTCAGCTGTTTAATTTTATTACATTAATTAGAACTTCTGTAACTATATCAAATCAAAGTAAGTTTCCAAATGCTTCTTTGCATACTAATTTTAGTGACGTAATCATAACAAATTTACAAAAAATTTGTATCGCAATCAACTTTGGATTTATCAACATTGAAAATATGAAAATTTGATCCATGAAAATCGTATTATTTAAGTGTCACAATGATTTAAATTGATTTAGACTTTTAAATTCATTCTTTAAAAGCATATTCTTTTTGTGTAAAAATAACGGTTCAATTAAATTTAAAATTGGCGCGAAAAAAACGCGTAGCCGCAAAGAAATTTTTGTTTACAATTTTTAATATAGAAATTTTCTTTCGCAATTTCTCGAGTAATGCAATCAGTGACAGCTTTCTAATAAAGTGATACGCCAATAACTCGATAGCACAAATCAAATACAAAAAAACCGTAAGTCTCTAGCTATTATAGTTTTCGAAATCTCGCGCCTCACCCAGCCGAACAGCCAGCCAGCCAGCTAGCCAGCCAGCCAGCCGAACAAAGTGAATGTATAAGCTGCCTTTTTGTTACCAAAAATGCGCTAAAAATAACGAAAAAAAGAAGATATTTCAGCATTTTGGCTCTTACTATGTATTCATAATAATTTTTTAGTGTCATATTCATAAAATCCTAGCAGTATTAGAGTTGGAAACTTGCTTAAATTTAATTTTAGGCATATTTGTTTGCAAATATTAACGCAAGAAGTAATGAAATATTTCATACTGCTTAAAAATGAGGCAAATTTTACTTAAAATTTCAAAAAGCTTTCATGAATATTTTTATTTTCTCTCAAAATTATTCATATTGCTTACCTAAATAGCTAAATGTAGATTTATTTATTCACATAACAAACTTTTATTCATATTCAACATTCAGCTACTATTTACTCTAGTTCTATGTCAAGTTCTTCTCTCTTTGGCAATTAAATGAATTGAAATTTGAATATCAAGAGATAAAGAAGGGGGATTGTTAAGAAACAACAAAAAAATTTGCTCTCTTTTGCCCCCTTTTTGAAAAACATAAAGAAAAATTCAAACAACAATTACATGGATTATGGTCCATAGTAAATATTTGAATTCATGCCTGAACATTCATTGGAAACACAGTGAAGAAGACACAATGCTTATGTAAAGAGAGATTGAACCCAAGCTTTTATTTCTGGTTCTGTCACATTCACTTACGCAACCTTACTAAAGTTATGATTTTCTTCTTTTCATTTGGGAAAATTTTCTATAAATTTGTTAAAAATAATTAATTTTTTGGGATTTTTACAAATAGATAACTTGTCAGTTGCATAAAATTCACTCTTAATTGATTTCCTGTCTGCAGAAAACATGAAAAATCATTTAATCATGTCTTAAACTTTTTATTTTCATTTTCTGTCATGAAAAATTACTGTTGATTGTTTTCAATAGGAAATGGCTTCTAAAGCAATCAGACAATATTCAGATAATGAAAATAAATTAGTGAAAAGATTTATTGACAAATAAAAATTTGTAATTAATTGAAGATTTTCTTAATGGATTGAAATTTATGAAGTTCTTTTTTATTGTTGATTGTCGCTTAGAGAGCGAGTTTTTAGAATTAAAGTTGCTGTAAAAGTTTGAATTATAAGTTCAATCATCTCGCATTGACTATAAAAAAATGATTACGAGCCCGATTCTAGTTCTTTTCCCTTCTTAATTACCAAATCAGACAGACGATTGTTTAAAAATAATCAAAATTCCTTCAGTGAACTTTAAATAAAAATTTTTAAGAGCTCTCAAAGAAAGTTTTCTTATTATTTTCATCTAGCTGAAATCGATTGTTTTATAACAGCCAGAGTTGTTTTTGCCGAATCGGCGAAATTTCACTGATTTTCATTTACTTTTCAAAAATTCATAGTTATGCCCAGACTCATCCAAATTTAGTCATTGATGGCTTATTTCAAAGCTATTTGTTGATAGAATAACACACAAAAGAAATTTTAACAAAATATTATTTCAACTAAATGTTATAGCCCTGGGCGACCCAACAAAATTTTTTCAATTAAATTTTTAAAAAATTTAAACCAAATTTTTTGCCACTTCCCCTAAAAAAGTACAACATTTTTTTGAATTTCATATGATCGTTATTTTAAACCATTTTATATCACTATATTTTGACAGAAATTTAGTTATAAACCAATGAATTTGTGTCAAAAACGATTTAGTTTGTATTTATCCTAAAAAACCCAAATAATTAACGAAAATAAAAAGTTTTAAATTTTTCAAATAGACTCGTATGTTTTTAACGGTAGTATTTAAATTGAAAAAGTCACCGAAAATGCGCGCTAATTTAAAATAGCCACCATAACGGTCTGTTGGGCCCCCAGGGTTATAGCAAATCAGCATGATAATCAGCGAAATTTCGCCGATTTGTCAGAAATAACTCTGATTACAACCATAGTTAATCAATAAAATTGTAAGAAAAAGATTAAAGCTAAAATGAAGACAAAAATTGAGAATTTTAAAGATTTTTCTTTCTTTTTGTCATTTTAAATTTTCAAAAGAAAACACTGAAGTTTTACTCGACTGTCTTTATATAAACTTTTTAAGATGGCGTTTTTTGCATCAAAATTTATAAACAAATTTTTTTATTAAAGTCTTCCGTTGCGGATTTAAACTTGACTGTGAAATTTAAAAACTAAAATTAAAAAATATTATTAAAGCTTTAAAATGTACAATAAAGAAGGCATTATTCGGCTTCTTATTCGCACATTTTTGATCCCTAAAGAAATTGAAAAATTGTAATTTAATTGACAAAATCAACAAGTTCAAACACAATTTTTTCAAACTCTCATGTTTTCCAACTTGATCATTTTAAACCTGTAGTTGTTATTTTGCAAACAATTTTGATTAGCTACAATTTTCTCTCTCATTCATGGTGTCATATCGTGTAACCTCGAGGCAATTAGAAATTGTATAACTGCCGATTACATGCGAGAGCTTCATGATATTGTAATTTAAATAAAATGTGAAAATAAATTTTTTTTGCCTTGCACACAGTGGTTAGCTTTAAAAATAAATATAGCACGCAAGGATGTCAATTAGCTGAGAGTTTTTATTCATTTATGGATTTTTTTTTTGAGTTTTGAAATAATTGTCAAAATTTTTAACGGTTTTTTTTTAAATTTGAATTTAAATTTATTTTTGACTGTTATTTTAATAAACATAATGAAGAAGAAATTTCAAAGCCTTCTTTGGTTAGATAATATTGTTCTTGTATTTAACGTGTCTATAATCTCATGAGATATAAGGCTAAAGAAAATTTAATTTCTGTGGAGAAATTCCTCACATTTTATAGACCTTCAATATAAATTACCCCATATCAGCCAAAAGAAATTTTCCCAATGGGAGCAATAACTCTGATGTGCACATTCTTTTCTTTACTCTTCTTCCTCCTTCTTCTTTCACATTTAATTATAAAAAAAAAAGTTTCATTTCTTTACTCTACATCGATATACACTTTTATAAATGAGAAATTTTATTTTCCATGATTTCCACTCTCTCTCTCTCTTGCTCGCTAGCATATTTTATTCTTTCGCTCTCTCATGTACATCTACATAAAAAAATTTCTATCACACACACATAAAAAAGTTTTATTATTTATTTTCACTCGCATAGAAAGAAAAATTGAGAACTTAAACATTGCAATTCAGGAGCAACAGCAACAGCAATAATTTTTTTGAATTGGAATTGGAAATTTCTCTTTCTCTCTCTCTCTTAAAAGCTATTTCATTCTCACTCTCAAAAAAATAAGACCGCGTTCCGCATTCCGGTTGTGAGAAGCATCGAGTCGAGGAAGCTTTTTAAAATTGTCTCGCAGGGAGAAATAGAAAAAATTTAAAGTTGGTGAAATGAGTTTATATTGTGTCGAGGACAACTGTGTGATTGATTTGACATGTTTATCAGTGTGTGTCGTGTGTTGCTCTCTCTCTTTTTTGGCATAAATTCCATGATAAATGTCAGCTTTAATGCACTGTGTTTTGATTTAAAGTGCTACTAGAAAAACTTTTTGTTATGAGGCAAAATGCGTCATTTTTTATGACTCTATTTTACGAGAAAAATGTTTATAAACCAGCAAAAGCAAATTTTCTTTGTACTTTGATCAAATTGATTTTCAACAAATTTTTTTATATAGATTAAGAAAAAAAAAATTAGTTCATGGGAAAAATGAATCTATTTTATGTGGTTCTCAAATAAATTGATTGAAATTTGATATGTTGTTGAAATTGATGAGGCTATACAATAATAAAACATGAAAGTTTTAAAGTTTTTATAGATTTTTATTGAAAATTATTGATAAAAGAATTGAAAATTTTTCAATGTTTTTGTTTTGAATATTTTTAAAAGAAATATTTATGAAAAATAAACAGTTAATTAGGACTTAACAGTAGCTTATTTTAAACATTATTTAAGTGATTCTCAATGATGGACACTTCATGATCTTTCGTTTGGTTATTTATGACTACTTTGGAAAATTCAGAAATTTTTGGGAAAAATTAATGGTTAATTCTGATAGAGGATTAAAATATAAGTAAAATGGTGCAAAAATTAAAGCTCTAGATTATTTATGACCAAAAAACTAAACTTTAATGTTATTAATTTTTAAAAAAATTTGCTCATAATGCTTTAACTTTAATAAAAAAAAGTTTTTGAGCTGAAACTTGCTTTAAATTATAATTAGAGCTTCAATAAAGATTTAAATACAAAACTTGCAATAACTAGATTTGACTAGGAAGTCGAAAATCACTGTTCAATAAGGCATTCAAAAAGTAGGATTTCTTATGATTTTTTGATGTTTTTTTTTCAAGATTATTTTCAAAGTTTACATCCTTGGAATATTTCATTCAATCTTGGTTAAAATTTGATTTCTTTTAAAAAAATTCTTTATTGAAATTTTTTAAAAGTCTTTATGGTGAAATTTATCACTCGAATATTAAAGAGGGAAAAACCTGAATCGAAGCAAATTTTCTAAGAAAAGAAAAAAAATTGAATATTTTTCTAATGTAAACAAAAAAAGCTTTTCATAAATCAATTTCAAACAACAAAAACATTGATTTTCGCAAAACAAATTTAAATTTCAATTTTTACACGATTTTATGTTTAAAGTCGATTTTAATTTCATTAATGTTGTTATCATAGACCAGAGTTGTTTAAATAGATAGTCAAAAAGTATTAACAAATGTATTTAGTTTGAGATGCTGTCTTTAAAATTGTTTAAGCTTCTTAAATCGGAAAACTCTTTTGCTACTAATTTTTTTTACGCGCAAAATAAAAGTTTTTCAAATAACTTTTTTGGTTTAGTTGCGAATGAGTTATGTCAATTTAAAAATATTTAAAACCGGCGAAATAAAATTTGAAATGAATCACCGGCCAACTCAATTTTAAATCTTCAAATTACTTTTATTTAACTCGTTGAGCTTTATAGAACCAGTAGCAAAAGAGTTTTTCAAAATATAAAGTTAAAATTTTGAGATATATATCAAACCGGCCAAAATCAAAATCCTTTTTG
The DNA here is from genome assembly GCA_014622435.1 of Polypedilum pembai. Classification (NCBI taxonomy): domain Eukaryota; kingdom Metazoa; phylum Arthropoda; class Insecta; order Diptera; family Chironomidae; genus Polypedilum; species Polypedilum pembai. Next base: position 44,672 of record JACWBX010004172.1, read on the forward strand.
TTACACTTTTTTGTAAATACAGACGAATAGATCGTCTATTTTAATAACTCTGTCTAGATATCTATATCTACGTGTCTACGTAGACGAATTCGTAGACTGTAGACGTCTACTATAACAACACTGAATTCCATCTGACGATATCTTCCAAATTTACTAAAAAACTTTTCGAATATTGTCAAATTGAATTTTTTTTCACATCCTTTGAACCTTCAAATTTCAAACAATCCTAATTTATGCCCCCATATGAACTTAGAGCACAAAAACCAAAAAAAACTTAAAAATTCTCATTTGTTGCTAATAAAAGCGAACTAAAGTGAAACAAAAAATCTAAAAGACTAAATCATATAAAGAAATAGAGACTGAAAAGTGTTTGAAAAGTCAGCAACACACCGCGAAAGCGTGTGTGTTTTTGTGTAATGTTACTTACCATCATTATTTTCTACTCGTTCATTGTACGTTGCTTGAAGCGCGAAAATAAGCTCATTGGTGTGCCATCAAACGGCAAATCACAGTCATCACTGGCCTACACTGACTCCTCATCAAATTCAATCTCATCCAACTCGACAACCACAAATTCAACCTCTTCGAGTGCAGCCAACTCAATCGCCTACAATAACTTTAGTAAAAGTCATCACAAGCATCATCAACTGCATCATTTTCATCAAAAAGAGACTTTAAATTGTGAAAAGGAAGAAGAAGAGGAAGAAGTTGGCGAGAAAAGACAAGGAGAGGAAGCAGAAGAGAAGAAAAATTCAGATGATGAAGTCGCTGATGATAATCAATTTGACGAGGAGGAATTTTACAATATAATTGCAACAAAAGCAGCGGCCTTTCAGTCTAAGCGCAATAGCAGCACCTCAACAGTATCAAGTGGTTCAATGTACGATGATACTTATCGAACAAAACGCCATAGCTTACGTTCACAGAGTTCAACTTGCTCTGACATCATGGAAACGTCAGTGATGAGCAACACAACGCGTCGTAGCTCGGAGGAAAGTTGTCGATTACAAAATCGTAAATTAAATTATAAAAGCAGACGACATGGCTTCACGACACTAAGCAAACGACGGAGAACAACTGGAAGGTATTTTTTCTCTCAAATTTCTCACACTCTCACTCTGATATTCACTTCGAAATGCGATTTAACCAAGATTTGTAGGAAAATCGAATTTTCCCTGTCACTCAATGTTTACTTTCTCTTATCATTTCAATACGATTCCTTTTTTTATATTTCTCACTCTGTGTGTCTGTGCGGAATGAAATTTTCCTAATAATTCAGTTTTCTCTCATATTTTGGGGTAATAGAAATAAAATTGTATGTCTGCTTGCTTGCTTGCTTGCCTTAAAGGTGTAGAGAAAAAAAAATTGTTTCATGCTTGTGACTCCTTATCTTCTCTTTCTCTCTGTATGTGTGATTTCTATACAAATACAAACTTTTCTCACTTCTACTATGAAAACTATTACCTTTCTTTCTCTCTCTCTCTCTGTCTCTTTAGTACTCTACAAGTTTCCTTTTTCACTTAGTTATCGTCATGAATAAATTTAGTTTCCTTTTCCTATGTTTAAAAAAAAATGATGGTGCATGAAATGTCAATGTAAAAAAAAAAGATTTTTTAAAGAATTTCTTATGAACGAATTGAAGTTGCTTTTATTGATAATAAAGGAAGATATGATTGAGTTCTATTTGACTTTTTAAAAACTTCTTATGAAAATAATAATAATAATAAGAAAATGCCGATTTATTGTAAATAATATTTGAGTTTTCACAAATTAAAAGGAATGAATGTAGGCATCAGCTTTGAGTAGCTTTAATCCATGAGCGATAAGACTTTGTATTCGAGGTGGCATTGGGAAGAAAAAAGTAATGAGAAGGAAAAGGGCATAGACATGAAAAAAAAAAAACCTTCAGGATGTGTAATTATAAAGTAAAATGCTAGATAATAAACTAAGACTTAATCCTAATGAGATGAGGACCGATTCCTTCAACTAGTTGAACTACGAACGAGGCAATTTATGCCTGATTCTACGACCTCTAAGTCTGGATTGGTAGTTACCTTATGCAGAAATAAGAGAGTTAGTATGATTATTGGCCTTGTCGTAAAAGTTAGTAGTTAATTTAGTAATGAAATTCTTATGAAAAGTTAAAGAAATATTTTTAATTAACTATAAGCTTCAACGTTTAAAGTAAGAAATTTAAATTGAAAAGAAAATCAATGCAAAGAAGCTTCAATTAATTGCAATTTCATAAAGAACAACTAAAAACTTTATGACTAAAAGAAAAATAATAAAAATCAAAATTTGCAATCTTAATCTACTAATTTTAACGATTCCAACAACCTCTCAAATTCTCAATATAGTTAAGACTACCATCTTCACTTGAATAAAAGATCCAGCTCGATCAAGCGAAAACTAATGGAAATAGAAATTTTAAAATTTTCAATTCGATAGAAATTTAGTTCAATGAAAAACACTAGTTAAGCCTAAATTTTAATATAGGGTTCGGACTTGAACGCAGGCCTACCCATATACTTGAATCCAACCCAAAAAATTCACTAAATTTCTTCAAAATTTTGTTGACTTCTAAAAAGAACCTAATGAGGTTTATTAATCGAGTATTTTCGCCTTAGAGAAAATAGTTTTGAAATTAAAGACTTTCTGTACAGAATGTTTTCTATTTATAAACTTTAAAGTGTAAACAATTTATTGATTTTCTTTCACTCAAACTCTATTAATTACTTTTTAAGCTTTTCTACAAAATATTTATGAAATTCATTTCTTAACATTTAACAAGAAACAAGTTTTAATTTCATTTTTATTTACAAATCAAAAGTTTTATCTTAAAAAAGTTTCATGACAATAACCATCAAACTATTTAAGTTTTCTCATATAAATTCGATCAAAATCGATTCATATAACAACAATAGAACTTTTCCTTCCTTTTTTTCTTCAACTATCAACCCATATTATCAATCTAAATAACCTTTCTCCCCTTCTTTCTTGAACTATCGACCTGCATATCATTATAAAGTAGCTATCTTTCTTTTTAATCAACTTGACTGATTTTCTATAAGCACACACATACACATTGATGTATTTTAGAGTCCATTTATTTCCTTAACCACGACAACACTCTTCCTTTAAGTTAAATTGGGTCACTCATTTAATTAAACTAAAGCGTCGTTGTTGAAGGAGCAAATTTGACCTCATTCTCACACTTTAGCTCTCCCTTTTTTGTTCATGAATAAATTAAAAATTCTAACACTTTTATTTAAATGTCAGACACAGCTTCAAGGCTTTTTTTTTTTAAAAAAGATGCAACAATGAAGAAGATTTTAAGTTTTGTAATAGAGAAAAATGCGCTCTTCATCATTTCACACTATAAGCATTGCCACCCAAAAACTCATTATGGAAGTGCTAAAAAGCATAAACGACAGAACACCGCACAATGAGGGAAAATTTATGTGTTATCTTCTTGCCATCTCATAACTCATCATAATAATAACAACAAAATAACGAGCATCTTTACACGAAGCTATTCATGCATATTGTGTGAACGAGAAAACTAAATTCGGTCAAAAAGAAATTTTTCTCATCCTTTTTTTTCGGTTGTTAGTGTTAGATATCTCTGTGTGTATTGAATATCCATTCACGAGTCAATGTTCTTCCTTTCCCTAGTCGATAAACTTTTCTTTTTTGTATCCTTTTTTAAACACACTTTTGTAACTTTTTTTACTACTGAATAAAAATCAATTCTTAGAATTTTAATAAGGAAAAATTTAATGAGGAAAATTTTCAAATTGAAAATTAGAATTTTAAAAATAACGGTTAATTAAAATTTAAATTTTTAAAAATGTATTCTAAAATTAGATTCTTTACTCGAAAATAAGGACAGTTCAGATTAAATTTTTGGGATTGAAATTGTGAGTTTATGAAGCAATATTTACAAATTTTTTTTAATGCATAAACTGCAGATCAATAGTGGCCAAAACTTTTTTAATCTGCGACACATTTAAGAGTCAACATTTATTTTACAGTACATCTGAACCAAAAAAAATCCTCTCATGGCACAACATGAATTTTCCTTCTTGGAAACTGGCGAAAATTTGTTGAAATTTGAATAGATTTTACTTGATTTTTGAGTTCAAGAATAACGACAACTGTTTCATTATTTTTAAAATTTTTTATGGCACACCTAAGCTTACGCTATGACAGATAGGGTTTCTGAAATGCTGTTTTTTTTTTGCAGTTTTTCAAAATTTTAGAAAAAAACTTTGAGACTTTAGGCTTTTGTTATGAATTATTTCTAAAGCAAAAATCTCAAGCTATAAAACGGTATATGAATTATTATTAAATTCAATTTTGTTAAAAAGTTATGAGCAAAAACAGCATTTCAGAAACCCTAATGACAGACTAGTGTGCCGCGAGATTTCTGTTGGCCACCACTGTGTAAATAATTTGAAGATCTATCAATTTAGCTTTACAATAATATGAATTAAACTAGCTTTAGACATACACAAAAAGAACAACAAAAATCAAGTAAAAAACTACAAAAATTAAAAAGGAGTAAATTGAAGCAATAAAGATCAATTTGTTGCTTTATTTTGTGCCTATACTTTGGTAATTTACCGTCAAAGTACTATAAAAAGAGCAATAAAAAGCTATAAAGACCAATTTAGAGCACTGTGTGACTATTTTTGTAAATTAAATGCTTTGTAAACTCGAAATTTTGGTCCAAAAACCAAAGCATTATTTTTGAGAGTCACATTGTTTCAGAATATGATTTTATAAATTCATAAAGCTAAAATAATGTGATTCAAATAAATATTTCGACTAAACTTTACTTATTAATAACCTTCAGAGTTGTTAAACTACTGGTCCGTAGCCAGAAGTCAAATTAATACTGTAGAAAGTAGCCAAAAGCTACAAAGCAGAGCCAGAAGTCGATTAAAAATTTGTACTTAAGTCAACAAAATTTAGTCGACTTCGGGCTCTGCTTCAAAGTAAATTCTACTTTTACAACTCCTGATAAGCTTTTTAAATTAGTAGAAAAACAAAGTTTAACAAACTCAATTTAGTGAAAATAACAATTTGCTTGATTTCCAAAAGGAAATTTTTAATTTCTTGTTCAAAATTTTTGAAAATTAAAACTACAGCAGGAAATTTCTATTTAAAAACTTTTTATTTCCTAGTCCCACATCATAATTCATGTCGATATTAACATATTAACTGTACAGCAGCAGTAAACAATAGTTTCAAATCACAGCCATCAAAATCGATTAATAATGACAACCACCAAATTGCATTTGCCAAATTAAACATGTATAACAATTTTATGACCAAATCACATCAATTATCTACCAATTTTTCCTCTTTCTATATCAATTATTGTCAAAGAGGAAATTTCTACTGACAGATGACTTTAATTTATCGTCATTTAACAAACTCAGACAATCACACTCATACATAAATGCTTACAAATCCTTTTTTCTCTCTCTCTCTCTCATTCCATTGTGCATGCAAAAGTAAAATAAAAAATTCTTTTTGTTGTGTTGAAATAAAAGTTTATAGTTGTAGTGAAATTATGAAACCATCCATAATCATTTGTTGAATGTTATTAGCCTAGAAATGTACAAAAAAAGTTATGTTTTTGTTGTTGCTTCATTAAATCAATATTACTTCCAGAATTTACGTTGTAGAAAAATTTTTAAAAAGGTTTTGCGAGAAAACAAGGTGAAAAAAGAAAGAATTTTAATCTAACTGAATTATCTTTAAAATTTTTTCAACTGCGCATTATTTTTAGCGCATTTTTGTATAGAAAATGCAGCTTATAAGTTCACTTTGGCTGGCTGGCTGTTCGGCTGCTTCGA
>JACWBX010004173.1:604-14457 GCA_014622435.1 Polypedilum pembai
TATTTTTATAGTTTTTGTTTCAGAAAAATCCGTTAAAAACAGTAAAAACAGCTCCATAAAAAACAGCTGTTTGCTGTTTTTCATTTTTGGCCAAAAAACAGCTGTTTTACTGTTACTGTTAAACAGTAATGAAAAACCCTAAGACATAATAACAACAAATTTCTAGTCTCCTGCATCAAGAGTCAACTAAATTTTAGTCAGTTTAACTGAACATTAATTAAATTTAATCGATTATCATCTTTCTTCAAATATAAGAACTGTTTAAATTTAGCCTTGAAAAAGAAATTTAATTCTTCTGAAGTATTTTATTCATACTATCAAAAAAGTGAATTGATAGAACAGAGAATTATCTAAATTCAAAAATTTAGTTCCAAACAATTTAATTTTTGATAAAATACCAAATAAATTCTTCATAAATTCATTATTTCAATTCGAAATTGCTTAACAAACGGCTCTTATAATCGATGGAAGACTAAATTGATTAAAAATTAATTAATCATGAAACAGTTAAGAATTTTGCTATACTTCAATTTAAATTATTGAATTTTATAAAAATTAATGAATTTTGAAAAATTTAATTCAAATTTTGTAGTATACACACAAAAGTCTCCATATTTTAATCATATCTATCATGAATGAGTTTCATTTCATTTTCTTTTCTAAATAAAAACATTTTTTAATATTTCATCATCATTACTGTATATAATATATATATTTTATTCGTATGGAAAACTAACAACTAATATTCAGCGAAAAATAAAAAATAAATAATCAACTAGGTTAATATTGCACGTAAGATTTCCCTAATAAACTAATTATCATCAATAATTGAATTTTTATCATTCATCATTTTTATTTTTCTCATTGCATTTTTCATTGACTTTACTAAACAGCAGATCACAAACAAAGTTTTATCTTCTCGTAGTCTTAATTAATAATCATCATCATGTTTCATGTTTTCTACTTTTTTTTTTACTAACTTGCATTTTAGCACCATATCAATAATTTTTTTTATATCATTTAAATTAGCGTATGAGAAAAAGAATTAATTTGAAAATAAAAATTCATCACGAAATGTTTTTATGCATGTATGTGTGTGTGTGTGTTTGTGTTTGTGTAGTATGTCTTGTAAAAATCCATTTATCACAATCCTATCTCGACCAACATAAAAAATTCGTTCCATTTTCCCATCATTTTCATGTTTTATTATTTTATTTGTAACAAATAATTTTGAAATAAAAGAAAAAAAAGCAATAATTTATCTCTTCTTAGCCATGATTATTATTTTAATTAGCACATTTTACTGTCTGTCGTCATTTTCATTTAAATTAAATAAAAATTAACATAATTACACAAGTTGCTGAGGTAGTACGTAAGAAATATATTGCAAAGGCCCGTCTCTTTAAAAACACAAAACTAATAAAAACAATAAAAAAATTCGTCGTGTAAGAATGAAAAACATTTGAAGGTAACAAAGATTCCACATTTAAATTATTTTTTTCTTGTAATTAAAAAAGAGAACTGGAGAAAAATAAAATTTTCATCAACTTGACTTTTTTAATTTTGACTTTTTATCTTAAATGTGTGTATATGTGTGTGTTTTTTTAGTTTTTCTATTGCACAAACAGTTGAAAATTAAATTTAATTACAAAATTAACGTTGTCAGTTTACGTTATGACAGTAAAACGCCTTGTGTGTGTATCTGTGTATGTCAGTAAAGTTCTTATTTCTTAAAATTCTTGTAAATTCATTCATTCGTCGCCATCCTAATTTAATAAATAACTCTAAATTGATTTTCATCTCTAATATGCCCGTCTACAAATATTGCAATTTATCTGTTTTATTTTTTTTATAGGTTTCATTCTCTTCTGCCGTTAGTTTTTCTCTTCTTAAAATGAATTTTTAATCTCTGTTTTTATTTTCATCATCGGATATTTCTTCACTTATCTCTTGCAATGTAACTATCATATTTTCACGGTTTGATTTTCTAGCAGTATTTTCATGATCTTATCAACTTCTTAGATCATTTTTCTTCTTATATGAAAATATTCTATAATAAAAATTATATAAAGTATTAACTTTTGACTAGTTGAAGTTGGGAAAAATTTTGTGAAGACTTGGTGATTATTTTATTGAAAAATTTTTAAGGAACAAAACTTAATTACTTAAATCTTTATGGCCAAATTTTTTACTTAAATGTCGAAAATTGAGAACAGAACTAAGCAACTAACTTGCATATTTTCGCTCAATAGCTTTCAATAGAATTATTACAATCATAATTCATTAAATAGCTTGTTTATTTCCCGAGTAACCAAGAAATTTATTACACTTTTTGTTTATTTACTACAGGCAGTAACTGGAAAGTTGTAACGTAATTTTGGCTATTCGGATTTGTTTCTTCATTGAACTCAATGTAATTTGTCTTTTAAATTCATTAAAATTGTCATTATATCAAAGGATATAGAAATATTGACAGAAAAGTCTTCTGATATTTTGTTTAAAAATCAAAAATTTCTGTCTTAAAAAAGCAACAAGTTTTTACTATTTTTTTAATTATATCGAATTTAATGACTTATAAATCAGCTCAATGTAAAACTATCGTATGATGAAAGTTTTTAAATTTGATCAATTTTAACGAAGTTTTTGAAATTCATAATTTTTGTTTACAAATAATTTTCATATCATATTTAGATTCAGACTCGAGAAACCAAATAAACATTATGCCATTTATCTAAAAGCTATCGGTACGTCAATTGCAAGTAAACAATTTTTTGAAATAGCATTGTTAATAAGGAGAAAGAACTTGCGTAACAAGAATTTTACTTCGTTGTGTATAAGAAAATAATGTCATGGGTTACGAAAGTATAATTTCCTTAAGTATTAATAAAGATAAAAATCTGTGAAGATTTTCGAAAATAAATCTACAGAAATCTCATTTGCGCGTGATGTTGAATTTTACATGCTATTTGCATGAATCAGCAACAGTTTGTACACTTTTTGTTAATATTGAAATCAAAATTTAAAAATCAATCAAACAGTTTATAATTTTTCCCAACTTCACCAAAAGTCTTAAAGTAATAAAATTGAGTTGATGTTGAAAAATATCCTCGAATTTTTAAAAAAGAAGTTCTTAACTAATGATGTGGTTGTTTGTTTGTTTTTCTCTCATAAAATTAATTGTTTTTGTTGCTTAAATTAAATAATATATTTTTTTTCTTTTCAAGTCTATTGTTAAATAATGATTGTAGTGAAGGAGAAAAAGGAAAAAGTTGAAGGAGTTTGTAATGTATGTGAGTGAGAATAGATTTTGTTTTTTGTAATTATAAAAAAAGTAAGTAAAAAATAATAATTTTTGTGTGTGTATGTAAAAATAGCCACTTAATGTTATCTATGTAAATGCTGGTGAATTAACGTATTATCAGCTTCATCTTCATCATCAACATCCCATGAGATTCCATATGAGAAATTCTCATTTGACGACAGTATTGGTGGCATTATCATCGTATCAATTATTGAATTATATTGATTCCAATGAATGCTGCTATATCATTCAGGTTTCATTGCTTCATTGTGTGATTGTACCACTGAATTTAGCGATGCGGCGGCACTGAAAGAATTGGCAGCTGCAATAGCCGCAATTGCCGCTGTTTGTTGTGCAAACGGATTCATTAAATTTTCAAATTTTTTCGTATCTGGATTGAACATTGGATGCTTGAATTTGCAATGTGTCCGTAAGTTATCACTTCTCGTATATGTCGCTCTACATAATGGGCATTCAAAACGTCCCTGCATTTATAAGATCAATGTTTTTTTGGTTGTAGTTTTTTATGTTTGTTGTTTGGTTTGATTTACTGTGAAACATGCCTGCTGCTCGCATCATATGATTTCATCGCTCATGAGAAATTCGAAAAAAAAAAATTTAAAATCGAGTGATGTGATCATTATAAGCAGCGGCATGTTTCATAGTAAATTTGAGATATTAGAGAATACAAAAGCGAATACGAACTGGATAATGCACGTGATAGTGGTTTCGTATGTGTGTCACAACCTTGCCACAAAGCTTGCAGCGATGAAGATTACATCCTCCCGACAACCGTTCAAACGTTAAACGCATATGCCAGGCCTTCGAGCCTGAAATATCAATTTGAAAACAACCCAAGAGAAGATTTATCACCAATAGTTTCACTCATAATATTTGTTTGTTTTAAATAATATTAACAGTAATTCATCAAAATTAGACAATTAGGAGAAAATTAAAATTAAATAAAAAAAGTTATACAAAGTTAATTCATTTTGGCGCACAAATTTGGTTTTTGCTTATCGTGATTAGAAATTCATTAAAAATACTTCAACCAACCAACACCAAAAATTATATTTAAATATATTTATTATGGGTATTAAGAGAGTGAGTTTATTTGATCTTAATTTAAAATTTAAATTCTCATTTATCAAATATCCGAGAGAAAAAAAAGAGAAAAGGAGAGTGAGTGAGAGAGAGAGAAGACAGTAAGAGAAAGTGTGTAAAAATTCATAAATCATTTGTGTCTGTGTGCTTGGTTTTAATAGCTTTCATCATTTTCTTCTTTTTTCAAAATTACATTTCATTTTTTCATTTATATGTGAGTATTTTTATGCATAATAATCTTAATTGCTTATCAAGGAATTTTTTTTTCTTTACTTATTTAAGTTTGCTGTCTTAAAAAACAAGAAAACTTTTTCTCCTATCAACCTAAAATCAACCTCTTAATTTTCTAAATTTGTACAAAAAAGAGTAAATTACAATTATTAAAATTAATTAATTCAATATTAATCATATTTATAATAATAGTTTTTTTTGTGTGTGAAACAAGAAACAAACGTAAATTGAACATTAATTCATTTCTCAAAAAAGTGTGTGTTTTGTGTATTTCATGAAATAGAGATAAATAGCGAATACATCATTAAGGAAAGAGAACAAAATTTTCATCAAGGACTCAAATTGCCACAGTCAACATTTTAATTTTATTTTTTTATACATTTATACTAAGTAATAAAAGAGTATTGAGCAAAAACTCAACTAAGAAATTCAACTACAATTTACACATTTACTCATATTTTTTGAGCTAAATTAATCATAAGATACGCAACTTTTCCTTTCTTTTCATTTCACAAACATTCTGTTTTAATAAAAAATTTAAATTGGGAAAAAAATTGGTAAAGTCATAGACAGTAGCTACAGCTACTTAAGTCAAAAGCTACTGCAGAAAATAGAAAAAAGATACAAAAATTTTTTCACTTTTATAACTCTGACTTAAAATTTTCGGATATTTTTATTAAAATTGGCAAAACTAATTGAAATTCACCAGAATAATCCCAAGGGTTGAGAACTTTTAATAATAAAATTAAATTAGTGTTTGAAAAATAAATTTTTGTATGAGAAGTATCAAATTTTTTAACTATTTCCTTGCGCAAAACTATTCTTTATTGTGAAAAAACTTTCTCAAATTTTATTGTTTCAAATTTGAATTTTGAGGAAAATTATTTTTTGTGAAAGTTTTTCAAACTTAAACTTTTTAAGAAAATTGTCTATGAAAAATTGTCAATTTTAAATGAATTAAACCAAAATTCTCAAAATTACATTTTTTAATCTTTTTTATTATCAATTCACAACAATGTCGTAAGAGATAAAAACACTTAACATTTAGTAATTAAAACAAAGAAAAAACAAAAGGTAATGGTATCAATAGTATTTGTCAAGGCTGGAATTCTAAAATAATTATATAAAATTTAAACTTTTAAGTAGCCCAACCATGATTTTTTGGTGAATTAAAATGAAACAGGAATTTGTGCGAGAAATGAAGAAGAAAGCATTTAAAAATTTAATAATTCAACAAAACTCTTTATATCAGTTAAATGATTCAACTAAAACATGACTAGAATAAGTTTATAGTTCAAGTTTACACTGAATATTATTTTAATAAATAATCTCTATCATTGGAATTTAATTGTTGACTGTTACATAAAAAAATTGCTTAAATTTAACTAATCATCATCGTTGAAGATAGTGTGAGTAAGTAAGAGAGTAAAAAGTAGCCTAATGAGATTCCTATGAGTGTTTATTTGACTAGTTTAATTCTTTGGATTTCATTTCATCAAAAAAAAAGTTTATTTGGTCTACGTTATTGTAAAACTTCGTTACTGTTTTTTTTTCTCAAGTTATTATAAATATATATGTGTATTTATATTTTTTCATTATATTGTCTACGTCCTTGTTAATTTTTTTTTTTTCTCCAACATCATCTTTCTTTCCATTTTTATATCCCTCTTACAATCAAAGAAAACAAAATTAAAAGATGTTGAGAGGGAAGGAGAAAGTGAGTGAGAAGAAAATGTTTTTCTAAAGATAATTTTCATCTAAAATTCATGTCATCCTGATTTCTAAAGATATTTAAGTTTATGTATATTATAATATAATCATCAACAAATATGTGTGTTTGTGTCTGTCATGTATGTTATGTTGTGTGTGTGTGTGTGTGTCTGTAAATTTTTTTCTCTAAAATTTAATTTATTTATTTGTCTCTAATAAAAATCATCATCATTATTAAAATTCTATATTTTAAAGGTCGATCACATATGTACAAGATGACGATAAAAAATATCTTTTTTATCAGCGTGTTTGACCTTACAATGAGCTTTCATATTATCACGACGTGTAAAGACTTGATGACACACTGGACATTCATGCTTTTGTGGACGATGTATATTGGCATGATGCCACCGATTCGAGACCGTTTTGTGACAACTCACGCAACGATAAAGTGTTGGAAATGTTCCGGATAGCTGCACGAAAAGCGCCGAGTAGTCAATGTTATGATCACGACGCGTTGACGACGATGTATTATCTCTAGCCGTTTGCCCATTCGTTAAGAAATTGTGCATAATGCCACTGTGATTTACACCGTATGGATTGCCACCTCCAAAATTACTGCTTGCATGGTTAACGTGGTGGTGGTGGCTACGTGACGCCATCAACGGATGAAGAATCAGACTAGTTCGATCACCTGCAACAACACAGGCACATGGCGTCACGATCACGTTCGACTCACCACACAAATTTTCTCAAATTTTGGAAATTTTGAATTATTTAAATTTGGAATAAAATTTTTAATTTAAGATTTTTGTTTTAAAAAAATTACTTTAATAATCATTGACAACGACGAACGTTAATTTCTGCTTTCAAAAACTGCCTTTTTGTCTTTTTTGATTTTCAAAAAAAAAGAAAAAAGTTTCAATTTTTCAATGAATTCAAGGACTATATATATATGTATATAAATATCTATTTAAAAACACAAAAAAATCTATTCGCATTTATCTAATAAGGAGATGTATATAGATATATTTATAAAGGCAAATGTTGACTATTTTTGATTTTTAAAAGGAATTTTTCTGGATTTAAATTTTTTTATTCTTTTATTGTTTTATTTTTGGGGATGCACTAACATTTATATTAACAAAAGTATATTTCACTACCTAATCAAAAATATATATTATAATATATATTAATGCTTCTAAAATCATTAATTTTGTATGTAACAGAAACTAATTGGGTTGTTGAATTTTATTTTTTTTAGGAGCAGGAAACTTTTCTTCTAATAAGAACTTTTATTTTTGAATTCTTTCAATTTGAATTTTTCCTTTTTATTTTCTTCATTTAGGAATATAAAGTTATTGAGAGAAAATAAAATAATTTTAAGTAAATACGCAAGGATAAATAGTTTGTTGAAAAAAGTTACTTCTGAGTGTCCAAAATACATCATGTTTTTCGTTTAAATTACTTTAGATAAGTATACAGAAAATTTTAAAATATTTTTGAACACTCGTAATATTCCAAGAGGTGGAAACTATCCAAAAAATTAAAAATTATTTTTAAAAATTTGTTCATATAATTTTGATCAAATAACGTAAAAGTCAGTTATGGAAACGAAATCAATTTAGTTAAAAATTTGCAAATGAATAAATAATCTCTTTCTACGTTTCCAACATTTTTGTTGATTATTAAATCTATTTACATATATATGGAATGGACAAGTATAAAAACCAGTTTATAATCCTTTTATTTTCAAAACTTTGAGATTAGCTTTACTGAAATATTTATTTTCGAAACTTTGTAAATTATATAAATTAAATTCTTGAATAATCTTTTTTTCTTGGTCCCTAATTGTTCTTAATAAAACTTTTATTTTACTACCTGTCTTCATTATAAATGACATACTTTAGCTTTTTAATGTGAAAAACAGTCAAATAATTGGCTACTTTTTGAAATTTCCAATTTATAAAAGTTTTAAAATTTGATTTCTCTCAAAATTTTACCTAAATGAAGAATATTTGAAGATTCAAATTGAAAGTCATCAAAGGGCAACGAAAAAAGAAAGAAGAAATAAAAAAGTAACTAAAGATGTTAAATATAAGACAGAAAAAAAATATTTGTGGACTAAGTTGCGCATCATAAGAATTTATTTAAAATCATAAATCATCTAAGAATTCATATAAAAATGCGACATCTACTCAATATTTTTCATCTAGTGATTATTATTTTTATATGATATTGTTTGTTGATTATTACAGTTATGAAAATGAAACTAAAGACAGTTCAGTTAAATTATAAAAAGTCAGAATTTGCCAATCATCAAAAATTTTAAAAGAAATCATAAAAAATAATTTTTTTTTATTTTAAAAAAGTCATCTAATAAGAGACATATCGAATAAAGATGTTTTTGATAGATTTTTTTAGTGACAAGTGCCTGGTTGTTGGAGGATCACAAAATTGACAAAACTATCACTATATCTATATATACTTTTAACTGAGGGGCATTTCAAGTTTTTCTATATGGTATTTTTGGTTCGACATCATCCACATTAAGCATCAATTTATTTCTATTCAATTTTTTTTTTGTTATCTTCGTATTTTTTGGATTCTTCTCGTGATTTTAAAAAATTACAATGTTATAAATAAATGAATTAATGATTTTTCTCTATTATTAAAAAAAAAAGGTTTTCTTATTTCTTTTCATCTTATCTGAACAGTTATTTACAAACAACATTTTGTATGCAAAAAATAATTCCAAAAATAAACAAAATAAAAAATATAAACAAAAAGAATTGAGTTTGTAATAATAAATGTAAGAGAGAGAATTTTTTTTATATATTTTTAGTTTTTTACAGTCATGTAACTAAAAGTGTAATTAAATAAATGTACATGCGTGCAGCCAGTAATAAAATTTATGCAGTTTTTTACTGAGTTGTGGTGGTTAAAAGTTTTTAAATTGCATTAAAGCCAATTTAAAGTGTTGAAAAATTTATTTAAAATTTCCTAGTTTTCTGCATAAATTTTATTTTCTGATATGATTTCAGTTTAATAGATTAAGCAGTTTATATAAATATTTTTTTTTGCATGCATGAGAGAGAAAGACAGACAGAGAAAAAGAGAAAAAAAGCGTAAAGATTGAAGCTTTTTCTTTCTTTGAATTATTCATTTAATAAATCACAAGAAAATTTGTAGAATGAAATAACTTCAATCTCATCACTGAGTGAATAGAAAAGTGAAAAAGTAGCATAAGCATTCTAAGGATTTGCGTCAACACTAGAGTCGTGGAAAAAATAATTTTTTTTTCATCTTCATGACTTTTCGCAATAATTTTCAATAATCAATGATAATTCACTAATTTTCAATTATTTCTATAATTTTCAATTCGGCAATTTCTTTTTAATTTTCAAATTCTCTCGTATTCATCTTAAATAATGAGCTTATACAAAATGTGTGTCATATTTTGAGTAAGAAAATCAATCAAAAATCGTTAAGAAATTTAATTGATTTCATTCAAAACACACGATTTGTTTCACTCACTACTTTAAATGCTTTCGAGGCCTAATATGATTTTGAAAATTTGCGTGGCGTGGCGTTATAATATAAATATTTATTATTTGAAAATAATTTGAATTGCTTTTTAAACTTTAAACATTTCGTATATAAAATTTTTTTTTGTTCATTCATCAATTGATTTAAATGGTTTTTGGTCTTTTCAAAAAAAAGTCAGAGTATGGGCAATTGCAAACTCGCAATTTTTTTTGAAAAATTCTTCAAGAATATTTTTAAACGATCTTATAATTATATCTGGATTGTTGTTGGTTTTTATTTTAAAAAGTAATAAAAGTTAAAAAGAATAAATGAGAAATAATATAGTGGTAATTAAAAAACTACAAAAATTAGTTATTGAAAGCAAAATTTACATTTTTTTGTACAAATTTCATTTTTCAGATAAACATTGAAATTTGATTGATGCAGATTTAACTACAAATAATCAAATTTAAATGTTTTTCATTTTGTCCTAATTAATTTCATAATATTCATCATCATAAGAAAGATAAGAAAATCTAGATTTAGATTGTGGATTCTTAGATAGAAGATGTGTTATTTTTTTTTTCTTTGTCATTTTTATATTATATAAAATTGTCAATAATTAATTTTGAATTCAAATTTTATTTTTAGATAGAGAGAAAATATGTATAGGAAGAAATAATGAATAAAATAAAGATAAAAACTGGTTTCAACTCACCATCAATTTCATTTCCCGGTTCTATATGCGGAATGGGCTGTTCATTTTCATGTTCATGATTCGGATGTAGTCCTACACTATTCAGGATGTCATCGGAACCTGGAAATTGTGTTGGTGGTCCTGAACCATGCTAAAAAAGTTAAATTTTTATTAAAAATCTTGAATTTAAATTTTAATTATAAGAAATAAAAGAATTTTTAGCTAAATTATTTTATTTCTCTTTTTTAAATTTAATTCTACATTCTAAACATTTTCTAAACAGACAATCACCTCACCAAACCTGATTTTAATATTTTTCGAAATAATTTTTTATCGCCAATTTATTTGAATTTCTTGATTGTGAATAGAATTGAATAAAAATTCTCAAATTTAGTTTAGAAATTTTATTTTGTAAACAAGGAACTTAAAGAATGAAATAAATTTAATTGTAAAACATGTGCGTATACATTCTAACTTATAGAAAGTCATAAAAAATGATTCAAAGAAAAATAAATTTTATAGTCAATTGATTCAAATTGTTTGAAATCTTAAAATCAATTTTCAACTTTGTTGCAAGGCTTTTAGTTCACGTTCATGGCACATTTTATGTGCTTTACATTTATCATGATGATTGACAATTTCTAAGCGAAAATTTGAATTGCCTTCAACAAATGATGTGCGTATGTCGGGTATATCGTTGCTCCATTTGCGGCAGTGAATACAATACATTGTGTTATTGATTTCGTCATATTGAAGCCATTTAAATTGTTCCAACCAATTTGGACGAAAACGTCCTGTTTTACGTGATGACACCGATGATGAGTTTTGTAAATGCTGACTTGATGGCTGCTGCTGTTGCTGATTTTTTTTATACAAAAATGGTGTTTGATGAAAAAACTTTTGAAAGCTCTTTTCCGTCGAATCTAAACAACTCGTTGTTGTTGATGATGATGACATGGGAATTTGCTGCTGTTTGTAAATGTTTGCAGTTGTATGTTGTGACACTGTCATCATCGAATTATCGATTCGTTTTATCTTTATTCATTTATTTAATAAAATATGGAAAAAGGAAGAAGGATTTTCATTAGATAAATTACAATAAGCTAACTACAGCTATTTGTCCTCATCAACATTTGAAATTTGTTTAGATTTTTTCTTTCTTTGCATATCACATGAGAAAATGTTTATTTAATCTCAATAAAAATCCTTCAATCTTCACTTTTTCCATCTTTTTTTTTTTGTTTATTTCAAAATCAATCTCAAATATTTTATAAAAAAAGACGTCTTTGCAATATGTTTGATAAAAATTTACACTTTATAGCTCTTTACAATTAAAATGAACTTGAGTGACCTTGAATAAGTTAGAAAATATTATTTTGTCTTCTTCAATCACAATTTGTTGTTTAAAAATATAATGATAAGTAGTTAGAAAAGCCAATGATAATTTTGATTACATTTTAATACTTTAAATTTTTATATGACAATAAAAAAATAAACAATCGAAATATTTTTACACAAAACAAAAGTTTTTTTTTTCTTTTTCAATGCCTCGATATAAAACATAAACAAAATCAATAAAACAAAACAACACAAAACTTTCGTAAAAAATTTAAATTTTAAATTTTTTGATTTTCGAAATTCTCAAAAATATTTGCAAAATATTTATTTTGTTGTTTTTATTTTATAAATAAAATGTTTATGCAAATTCATTAACCTTTTTCTATGACTTTCTATTTAATAAAAAAATATAAAATTTATGTATATGCACATGCTAAAATTGTGTGTGATTGTGTATCTTATCTCGTTTTATAAAAAAAAAACCAATCAACCAAAAAAAAAAGAAATTTAAATAAAGTAAAATTAAGCATAAAAATAAAATAAATTTGCGCTCTGACTAAAAGAAAAAACCTAGACAAATCGCAAAATTTTATTTTCGCCTCAAATCATAAGAAAAATTAAATTAATGTTTGTGAAATATGTTGTTGTTTTATGGTAAGCGAAAATAAAGAGGAATAAAAAGAAGCAAAAGATGAGCTTTTTGTCATTCACTTACCGTGTACATGTTAGGTGTTGTTGATAAATGCACTTGTGGCGAACTTGCGGCATCCGACGGCTCTTCTTGTTTAATACTAGGCTGTTGTTGTAATTGGTGATTGGCATTTGGTGACTTCCTCTTTACCTCTACATCAACGTCATTCGAATTTGACTTTGGCAATGGACTAATTTTATAACTACTATGCGAGGATGCCTAAAATAATAGAATATGAGTGGTGATGAGAAACATGCGGCATGCTCTATACGCAATGCACTTTTAAAAAAACTTACATTGGACTCGGGAGTACGTAAATGAAGACGTTTATGTGGTAACGTATTATCACAGATTGAGTCTTTACGTCTTTTTCTTATATGATCATTAAGATTCGGTGACAATTCTGTTCTATTGTTGTCATTCTCATTCGTTAAATCATAGTCCCTATGCATAGAATCAGACTCATGTTCAGACTCGAAACGCTCCGCAATTAATGAATTTCTATGTTCTATATGAGGCCTTTTTCGATCTATATCATTATCGGACGGTGGAATTGGTGGAGATGCGGATGATGGCAAATGCTGATCATAGTCTGCATTCTGACTTATATTCTCAGGATCGACGAGACCTTTTACCTGTTAAATATTATGGAAATTTTTAAATTAAAATTCAAGAATAATAAATTTTGCATTTTTGACCACATACAGTAGCGCTCAAAAGTAACCAGACAAACACTAAAATTCGCATAACTTTTGATTTAATTATCCAATCAAGCTGAAATTTCGCATAGAAGTAGCATTTTATATCTACTTTCTTTCATATAAATTAATTTTGAACAGATGCAAGTAGTTACAGAGCAATAAATTAATTACTGAAATTTTTGCGCTCAAAAGTATCCGGACAAAATATTTTTTGATTTATTTATAAGTTTTCTCTAGTTTAACGAAATGAATTCAGGTTTTCTTTTCACTAATCAATAAAATATACAAAAATGAAGAAACAATATTGAGGATTTGTCAAAATATGTCTTGGTTTTAGAGATTGACCAAGATTAAAAATGGTCGCCATCTTGGACAATAAATCATCATGAAATCATCTTATAATGCATTTTCTCGCATCAATCTTTGCTGTAACTGATAACTATTAATGTGAAAATCATTTTTAGGAACAGAAAGTAGTAAGTTTATGTTTTATTTTAATAGAATTTTGGAAAAGTTTCAAGATTGTCCATCAATTTTATGTTCAATGCTTCA